>OVAN01001993.1:0-36315 GCA_900406275.1 Anastatica hierochuntica | reverse complement strand
CGTCTAGTCTAAGTTTGCTCCTTGTGGTTCGACCCCCAAGTACTACGATGAAATATCCGTGCACTTGCGGATTGTGTTATTGNGATAGGAAACGGGCTTTACAAATTTAAAGCTTCGTACGCGGTGACTTGCGTTTTCATAGACCTAAGGAACCGCGCCCAACACAAATCCTTTTCAATATTTATGTACGTGATATACCTACTCAGCTCCAATATGTTGACATATTTACGAAGGAACTTCCTCTTCAAATCTTCTCCGATTTCAGGACCAGTCTGAGCGTTCGAGGATCTACCTTTTTTATTGCAAGGGAGTGTTAGAATACGATATGCACATATCATTATTGTTAGAGTAGGATATACAAATATCTTTTTATTGTTACAATAGTAGATCATAGGTGGATACTTATATTCTGCTTAGATACAAAGATCTTCTAGTTTTTCCTTTTCTGTTTAGTGAATATCTTCTAAATCATATATTGACATGATCAGAAAGATATTGCATCCCATCGTCATCTTCAGTGCCGTCATCTAAGTTGTGCCAACTAAGCCAACATTCTGGTCCAACAGCTCTCCCTTGTCCCCTCAGGTACAAGCATTCCACAACTCCTTTTCAATATTTATGTACGTGATACACCTACTTAGCTCCAATATGTTGACATATTTACAAAGGGACTTCCTCCTCAAATCTTCTCTGATTTCAGGACCAGTATGAGCGTTCGAGGATCTACCTCTTTTATTGCACGGGAGTGTTAGAATACGATATGCACATATCATTATTGTTAGAGTAGGATATACAAATATCTTTGTATTGTTACACTAGTAGATCATCTGTGGATACTTTATCTCTTGTGTATATATATTGCATCCCTTGATTAATAGAAGGAACAAAGTTTCATGTTCGCCTAGCAAAAAGAGTTTATCGAGTAGAATATTAAACTACAATAACTATTGATTATATTAAAAAAAATTTTTTAGATCTTTAAGCTATCACTAAGTGAAAATTATAGCAAGAAAAAAAAACAAATAAATAATTTACCAATAATGAAAAGCACTGATTATTGATCAAGAGAGAATTGATAAAGAGATGATTGATGGTTAATCATGATGCTAATGTAGGGTAATCAAGCATCATTCATTGACATGGAACAAAAATCTAAGACTAATACACTTCCATGACACTAATCAGATTTGCAAAACTCAACTAATTACTTCTGATGTAAATTCGAATGACATAAGAATCAATACGCACGAACCTCATGTTGATGATCTTTTCAAGAACTGAAATTCAAGCTTAAATTTATAAGTCTCAAATTGTCCACCGCAAGCTTATAGCTTGTATGATGTAGCATATATGGATCGAACCAAGGATTTTGAGCTTAATTTGAGATAATTTAGACACAAGCAATACACTGCAATTTAAGATCGGTTATCTCTAGTTCTCAATTAAATTAAAGACAAAATACATTTTATAAGGCAACTAGAAGCTTAAACATAAACAACAATCTAAGAAATGGAATAAAAGATGCAACTTTAAGAGATTGAAGATAAGGAAATATAAAAGATTGTGTGAGTATTGTCGTTTGAGATCAGGCCAAAAGGATTGGGTCTAAGTTTAAGTGGCCTATTAAAGAGTTCATAAAAATAGAAGAGACTTGGGCCACAAAGCCGAGGCCCAGTTCGGCAAAACTTAAATCCGAAAATTTCGTCGTTAAAAGGAAAAAGAGTTTGTTATAACAAACTCTTAAAACTAATCATCGTGTTCATCATGCAGAGAGAGAGCGAGATAGATAGATAGAGAGATAGAGAGATAGAGAGAGAGAGAGAGAGAGAGAGAGAAGAAGGAAGATCTAAGAGAGAGGGATCAAAGAAGGTTCCATCAGTAAAGATCACGCTACTTTCTCTTTCTAGTTGAGCTTGAGCTTGAGCTTGAGCTTGCTCCGATCTTCTTCCCTTTGCGTTGGCTATGTTATCTGTTGCCTGGTGGTCTAAAGTTGTTCTTGTCTCATTAAGTTATAAGCTTGGACAATCAGAGCTGATTGAGCCAGATTCTTAACCATCTGGATAAACAAAGCAGATTTGATTAGTTCTCTTAAAATCTCTTTCAGATTTTTATCGATTTAGTGGAAAGCCATGGGAATTTAGTTCTCCCTTGGAGATGTAACTTTGCGAACTCTGGGTGAACAAAACTTGTGCTCTTTAATCGCTTTCTACATTTAGGTTCAAATCAAATCAACATCGTAAAGAATTCCATACAAAGAGATTACTTAGGTTGCAAGAAAAGGAACATCAATTTATTCTTCACAACTAGTACTAAAGCATTTAGACATTACACAGAGGTACATTGCGGTTAAGTGATCAGGCCTGTGGGTTGTTGATCCGAGGTGTTCTTTCATTGTGAAAGCAGAGTGGCTGTTCTTTTTTGTTGGTTTTCTTATGGTGTTCTTGAGTGACAAGAAATATGTTGGAACCTACTCAAGGTAGATCTGAGATGGATAGTTTTGATGAAAAGGGAGACTTTGGAATGTGAAAATACAAGATGTTGATGCAGATGGAAATTCAAGGCCTGAACTCTGCACTTGCAGAAGAAGAACTTACATAGGCATCAAGATCCAAGGAAGAGGAAGAATTTCCTCAAGAGAAAGCAAAGGATGTTTAATTTGATCCACTAAAGAAAGAGAAAGACAAGAGAGCAAAGAATTTGATATGCTCTTGTCTTACTACTAATCTAGTTCTAAGAAAGTTTCCCTTGGAGTTTGGAAAGCACTTGAAAGGGATTATCAAGACAAAACACTCCCAAATAAGATCTACTTTAAGAAAAGGTGGAAGAAAAGTATTGAAAAAAAATCTAGATGTGTTTCTGAAACTGGTTGATGTCTTGTCAAGTCTGGATATTCATGTCAGTGATGAGGATCAGGCCATTCAGATCATGTCTAGTCTGCCTAAGGCCTTTGAACCTCTGTTTCATGCTTTGAAGTATGGGAATGGGAAACAAACTCTGACAGTGAATGAGGTTACTACTTCAACATATGCTTAAGTAGATATAACTAAAGGAAAAGGGATTGATTGGTAGATATAAAAGTGCACCTGAGAGTCTCGTGGTTACTAGAGGAAAACCAGAAAAGAGATCTAATTATTAAGGAAAAGGAAGATCTAAAAGCAAGGATAATAGGTCTAAGTCTATACAACGAGGAAAATCTAAAGCTATAGAGTGTTGGATATGTAAAAAAGAAGGCCATTTCAAAAGAGAATGTCAAGAAAGGAAAGATCATTCAGAATCTGTGAATGTGGCCAAAGAGTTGCCTATGATACTTACAGTTAGTGAACATGACATACAAGGAGAGTGGGTTATGAATTCAGAGTGTACTTTCCATATTACACCATACATAGACACACTATTTGATTTCCAAGAAATGAAAGGAGGCCAAGTGTTAGTGGAGAATAAAACTTATAGTGAAGTCAAAGGGATTGGAAAGCTGAAAATTGTTAATCCAGACGAGTCAGAGGTAATTCTAACTTAAGTCAGATACATGCCAACAATGGGCAGAAATCTAATATCCTTTGGTTAGTGAGAAATGAATAGCTGCTGTTATTCCAAAAAGGGATTCGTTGTGACTTTCTACAAAGAGGGTCAAAAGGTGATTTCATGAAAGTATCATAATGGGTTGTACTATATACAAGGAAAAGTTGTAAGGGAAAATTCACTTGATGCAAGGCCCACAGTGGATACCACCATGAGATGGAATTCAAGCTTAGGGCACATGAATTTAAAGTACATGAATGTTCTGGTGAAGAGTGGTTATTTGGATGCAAAAAAGGTTGGTGTTCTAAAGTTCTGTGAAGAGTGTGTATTAGAGAAATCTCCTAAGCAAAGTTTCCCTACAACAAAACACACATCAAAGGAGATGCTAGAATACATTCATTTTGATCTTTGGGGGTCTCCAGGGATGGATATGAGTTTCTCAGGCTGTAAAATACTATGTTACCTTTATAGATGCTTACTCTAGGTAGGTGTGGATTTACTTCTTAAGAAGTAAATATGAAGCATTCCAGAGTTTTTCAGGAATGGAAACAATTTTTGGAAACTCAGGCCGACTATAGAGTTAAATGTCTAAGAACATATAATGGTTTGGAATTTTGCAATAGACAGTTTGATGAGTTGTGCAAAAATTTTGGTATTAAGAGGCACATGATTTGTGCTTATACTACTCAGCATAATGGGGTCTCAGATAGGATGAACAAGGTCTGATGTATGCTTGCTTAGACTGGGTTTGGAAAACAGTTTTGGGCCGAGGCTGCTTCTACAGTTGTGTATGTGATAAACATGAAACCTAATATTGCATTAGAGTTTAGAATTCCAGAGGAGATGTGGTCAGATATTAAGATAAGCTTAGAACATATAAGAAGGTTTGATATTGTTGCATGTGTTCATGTTATACAAGATAAGGTAAGGTCATGAGCAGTTAAAGGCTTCTTCATGGGGTATCCTCATGGGACTAAAGGCTACAGGATTTGGGTTTCAGAATATGGCAAATGTACTGTGAGCAGAAATGTAATCTTCCATGAAGATCAAATTTTCAGAGATAGTGTTCAGGAAAGTACCTCTAAGGAAAAGAAAAAGGTAACTTTTAGCACTAATCTGATACATGGTCCTACTTTTATCATGTTAGGTGGAGCTATCTCCAAAGGAGAATCCTCAGGTACTGAACATGAATCAGAAGAAGATGAGGATAATTCATAGGTAAAAGTTGAAGCTCAGGAATCTACTGAACATGAGTCTTTGGATGACTAGTTGCTTGCCAGGAACGGAGCTAGAAGAACATTAAGGGCACCTTTAATTTTTGAAAGTGATGAGTTTGTTATGCACCGTCATGTTCAATTTGTTGGATATGAATGAATCTAAGACAATTTAGGAGGTTATGAGAAGCAAGCACTAGAAGGAGTAAAAATAGACTATGAAAGAGGAGACGAGATCATTGGCTAAAAATCATACCTGGCAAATGGTAGCAAAACCTAACAAGAAAAAACTAGTGGGATGTAGATGGATCTTCAAGTATAAGGAAGGTATTCCAGGGGTTGAAGCTCCTAGGCTTAAAGCCAAATTAGTTGCAAAGGGTTTTACTCAGGTGGAGGGTGTTGATTACATTAAAATCTTCTCTCCAATGGTTAAGAATGTATCAATAAGGATCATGTTATCTTTAGTGGTTAATTTTGACCTGGAACTAGAACAACTATATGCCAAGATATCTTTTCTACATTGGACATTAGATGAGGAGATCTACGTGTGTCAACCTGAAGCTTTTGAATAAAAAGGGAAAGAGTCTAAGGTTAGTTTGCTTAAGAGGTCACTCTATTGCTTGAAACAGTCACCTAGACAGTGGAACCAGAGGTTTGAAGAGTTTATGAAGGCATAGGATTTTCAGAGGAGTGATTATGATGCTTGCGTGTATTTCAAAGGTAAAAGTATTCAAGACAGAGTCTACTTGCTGATATATGTTGATGACATGCTTGTAGCTTCTAAGGATTCTAGGCAAGTACAAAAGTTAAAAGGAAGCTTGATAGAATTATTTGATATGAAAGAATTAAGTCCAACTACTAGAATTTTGGGCATAAACATAATTAGGGACATGCAGAAGGGTATTTTGAGGTTATCTCAAGCTAAATATGTTAAGCAGATTCTTAAAGTCTTTTAACATGTAGGGTGCATGGTCAATTATAACACCAACTAATTCTCAGTTCAAGTTGAGAAGTTTGACAGAAGAAGAATTGATTTCTGAATCTCACTTTATGGACTCAATACCATATGCAAGTGCAATTGGTAGTCTCACGTATGCCATGGATCTAGGCCATACTTGGGTTTTCTGTTTGATCAGCATATTCATGGCCAAGACCGGTAGGGTTCACTAGGATATAGTCAAATGGGTTATGAGGTATTTAGTTGAGTCATCTGATTTGTGTTTGACATTTACTAAAAAAGACAAGCTGGATATTGTGACTCATATTTTGCAACATATTAGACAGGAGAAGGTTAATAACATGTTATATGTTTCAAGTAGATGGAAACAAAGTTAGTTAGAAATCTACTTTGCAGCATGTGATTGCACTGTCAACCATAGAGGCTGAATACATGGCTCTCACTGAGGCAAACATAGAAGGAACTTGGTTATCTTATAATATTTTAAGCGTTTTAAGATGTTCTGTGACTCTTAGAATGCTATAGGCTTGGCTAGGAATGTAATATTCCATGATAGAACCAAGCACATACAGAAAAAATATCATTTCATCAGGGATAAAATTGAAGAGGATTTGGTTGATCTATAAAAGGTGCATACAAGCCTATATGAAGCTGATTTTCTAACCAAATCATTACCTGAAAAATGCTTTGAGCAATGCCTTGTAACGCGTGGGATCTCCTTGTGATTCTACCTCACACACCAGTCAGATGCTCCTGTCGGTTCAGTATCTCGCAAGGAAGGGAGAAGAAGAAACATGTTAGTTTCTTCAGGAATCGACAAAGGAAGGTCAAGTTTTCATACTTCTTAAAAGGGTTTCTAGCTAAGAGGTGTGAAGGTTATCTAACACAGACGATGTCTGAATCCCACTCTACCATGACCTGTAGAGTGTGTTCTCGAGCTGAAACAGGAAAGTGGAAGCAGGAAACAAGAGATATCAGTCACCGGAAAAGGATAAGGTTACATGCAGAGGAAAACTAGGGTCAATTTCGGCGAAGAGATAGAAGTCGAAGAGGTTCAAGAGACTTCCCAAGTTGTCTATGCATCTTCTAAGATGAAGCTTTGTTAGCCATGATTCAGCGGTGGAGCTGTGGAGGTACTGAGGCTGACGTATTTGCTAGATCAAAAGATATGAAGTGTCTACCGGGATTACGGTTTGGGAGAGAGTGTTTTGTCTTAGAACTGAATGATCACACACGACAAGGAGAAGATTATGAGTATTGTCGTGTGAAATCAAGCCAAAAAATTGGGTTTAAGTTTAACTGGCCTATTAACAAGTTCAGAAAAAAAAGAAGAGACCTAGGCCACAAAGGCGAGGCCTAGTTTGCCAAAACTTAAATCCAAAAAGTCATCATTAAAGGATAAAGAGTTTGTTGTAACAAACTCTTAAAACTAATCATCAATTCATCATTCAAAGAGAGAGAAAGAGAAACAGGAACATAGTTCATACACAGAGAGAATAAGGACGAGTTAAGAGAGAGGAAACGAAGAAGTGTTGCATCAGTAAAGATCACGTTACTTTCTCTTTTTCGTTGAGCTTGCTCCAATCTTCTTCCATTTGTGTTTGTCATGTTCTCTCTTGCTTGGTGGTCCAATGTCACCGCCGTCTTGTTGAGTTCCAAGCTTGGAAAATCAGAGCTGATTGAGCTAGTTGCTTAACCAATATGTCTACGCTGGTTAAAATCCAGCTCGACTTGCATGAACAAAGCAGATTTGGTTAGTTCTCTTATAATCTCTTTCAAATTTATATCAATCTAGTGGAAAGCTATGAGAGTTTTGTTATCCTCTCGGAGATGTAGCTTTGTAAACTCAGGATGAACAAAACTTGTTCTTTAATCGCTTCTAGATTTAGGGTAAAATCCAATCAACATCGACAAAAAATTACATACAAATAGAGGATCAAAGCTATTATATGCCAAGGTTTCATGCATTTTTGATCTACCTATTTTCATAGTGAAGAACTATTCAGTCATGCATATTATAAGACATAACTTTTATTTATAATCTATCTAAACATGCAAGTGATAGTGATCAACAAGTCCCTACAGCCATCTAGCAACCTAAACAAGTTACTTTCATAGGCCTCAATTGAAAACATAAATTTTGGTCACTCAAGCATTTCCTCATACACATTTTGTGCATTTCATGCAAGCATAAACCATAAATTCTTTTAGATCAAGCCAATGAAACCTATAGAAATATATGCCAAGATCTAGACCAAGATCATTTCAAACCTAAATCTAATTCTAACCTACTACATCTTAAGATTCAAAGAGAGACTACTCACTAAGATTCATGGAGTCCAAAAATACTAACTTGATCTTTTGAAACCCGTAATATTAGAAAGAAGAAAGAAAGATTAAAGACAAGAAATCAAATTTCAAAATAAAAGAGTGTTACAAAGATTCAATGGTTTTCAAAGTAGATAAGTTCCAAAATTCTTAAAAGGTTGTAAAGTTATATTCTTAAAAGATTAAGGTTATTTATACATAAGTGAATCAAAAGAGGGTGCCCCATGCAAGTTTAGTTCGTCACTTTCCCTACCATCGACTTTGTCTTCTTCCACCATCTACCAGGGGTCGATGGTGAACAATTAGGCAGAGAATGGTGGAATGCCCTTATCATCGATCACATGCTTTTTTACGATCGACCATGGGTCGATGCTAAGAGTGATTGGCAGAACGTTTATTTCCTCTTTGTCCACCATAGACGCCCATGCTCCTTTTTTGATCAATGGTAGGCCTGGTCATGTTTCTCTTAATTATTTTATCCAAAAATTGTCCATTTATTCATTCCTTTAGCTTCTCTTGATTCCTTTCCATCCTTGTTTCCTCACTAGGTTTCCACCAAGAAACCAAATCTCCAAACTCTTATTTCTCCTTATCTAAGTTCATTCCTACAAGATGCAACGAAATTCAATGCAAAATGAAAAATAAACTTATACGAGACTCAACATCTAAACTAAGTGAAAGCTGCCACTAAAATGCAACATTTGCAACATAAACTCAGTGAAAACATATATTGGATGATACTAATTATGCATTAAAATATAAGTACATCAATTTCCCGGACTTGCCTTTTGCTTTTCCTCAAATAAACGCACAAAAGACAATCCCTGAAAAATAGTTAGATTGCGGGAACAAAAATCACGATAGAAGTGAAATGGCCTATGCTTAATATCCTACAGAGGAGTAAGGTAATGCAAATATCATCTAAAAATCAATATGGTTTGTCATGTTCATCACAATAACCACTCTTAGAATATAAGCTAAGCATCCACAAACCATTCTATCACCAATCCATTTTTTATATTCAATTAAGCTTAGGCGTGAGTTCTTTACCTATGAACAATGTAAATAATCCATTTAGCTTGGTGATTAAAAGGTAAAATGTGAAGAAGTGTTTAAAAGAATGGTTTCACCTAATTTTTAGTGGTTTTTCTTGACAACTAGTACACGACATTAGACAAAATCAAGGTGAAGTTAAAAAAATTGATGTGTAAAAGGTTTGGCTTCCTCTAAATATTCTTACACAAAATTCCGAAAAATCTAAAAACCTACTAAAATGCTTCCCCTTCCTAAACGGGAAAACATAAGCTTATTTTCTCACTGGAGACTCATCATTTTTATTTTTCTTTCATGACAACTAGAGATTTATATACATTTTCTTCATTAGCCTCTAACATTCTTCATTATTTTAGAGCCACTTTCTAATTAATCTTTTTGTTTCTTTCTTTTCTGTTAAATGCACAAGCGTGGACTGTCTATGATTTTTTTTAAGCTTAAGATTAGAGCTATACTTTCCTTTCTAATATGTTGTGTCTTTTTCTTTTTACTTCTTCTCTTTCTTTTTCTGCTTTTCTTCCCTTTTTGTTCACACTCAAGCTACGATCATATACACTCTAAGTAACATCTACTTCCCAAGGTCTTAACACAAACACAAACCAAAGACAAAAACCCAGAACTTGTGAATGAACCCTAATGATCTAGTTAATCTTAAAGTGTGGCTAACTCTAAGAGTGTGTCCATTTGTCTTTCAACTTCTTTGCACATGGATCTTGCCCATGTGTGAACTTTCCAAAAGATGCCTCATAATAAAATTATTAGAGGGTTTGAAGAGATGGTTTAAGGGGTTTTCAAGGGTGTGGTCACTACTCTAAAAATGATAGTAGTCACTTTTGTTAATAAGAGTGGTAAAATCAGTTTAAAAATAACTCAAGTCTTATGTGTTTTACCATGGTCAAGTATAATAAAACACATAAGCAAAATTTTAAAATTCAATTAGGTTCCACATAGGTTTCAAGAGATAGTTTATTTTACATTCACAAAGACCTTCAAATGGTTAATTCCAAACATATATTTTCAAAAAAAAAAATCAATGTGGTGTATGCATCATGTTACTCCCAATAAGGGCATTAAAGATTAGGCAAATCTCAACTATCTACAAGGTCAATCATATCATTATTCCCGATATGCATATGAGATCATATATATATGCTTCTAAATCATCTATATTTTTACATCTGAATGCATTTATATGAATTTTTTAAAAAATTGAATTTTTTTTTGTTTTTTTAAACTTATTTTTGTGTTTTCACAAACTTAGCTATTTATAATGCAATGCCTAAAAATTATGCAAAAGAGAGAACTGGTAAATATTTAAACCGAAAGAGTGTTTTATAAAACATAAAATTCAAATGCAAATTCTAATGACTTGCACAATGCTTTGGGATATTACCTTTTAAATCTTAGATGAAAGAGGTTTTAGTGGATGAAACCGAGAAGAAGAAGTTGGAGTGGCGTGGCTTTCTTGGCCTTGTGGCTTACAATCGTATGGGATCCTTAACGTATTTCCTACTTGATGGCTCTTGACATAAGGTTCTCGGTGGATCAATGTCCATTTATTATTCTTTATTTGGTTCTCAAATCACCGAAGGCGATTAAGCAAATGAGTGTCTTACACTCTCATAACCATAGTCCACTTTCCTCTCATCTTGATCTTCTTCATCACTTTATGTCGCATAGCGATTGTATTTTTCAACCTTCATGAAGCGCGTCAATAGTTGAAAAGAAAGTTTCCTTGCTTCTTAAGCACTTTGGCTTGATGATCGATTTTTTTTTTTCGAAGTACTTCTCATACTCATTTCTTTAACCTTCCGAGGGTTCTTTTTCGTGGGATTCAAAACCAAAAGGATCAGTTGATGAGGTTCTTGGTTCCGGTGATTGGTCTTTTGTAGGCGGGTTTCACTTGAGCGCGTATGGCGGTTGACAATAAGTTGACGTGGAAGCTTGAATGAGATTGTCTCATCCTTAGTCGATATTGTTTTCTCTTGCAGGGAGAGGTAGCATGCTTTTCAGTTTCTCTTCCGTTTACAAACAACTATATCACTTGTTCGAAGAAGTGATACTCATAGAAAAATTTCCTTTCGACAAAGTGTTGCATTTCTAAGCTCTCTTCTCTACCAATTATTCTAAATTCCATGAGGTTCACTCCAACATGGGAGAATAGTGGTGTGAGCATCCCTCATACCCTTATGATGTGTTCATTGATATACTTCAACCTTTTCGGAAGCTGCAATATTTTGGCGGTGAAGATAAGTCCATGTTGATATTGTCTTCTAAATTATGTTCCACTTTTTCTTCACTCAGACTTCTTTTTCACATCTTGGAAGAGAAACTTTAGGGGTAACTCACTTAAAATGCTCAGGCCATCACTTTCAAGGAAGGATTTATCTAGGAACTTCAAAACTTTACGAATTATTCGGTTTTGCACCTTAGTTAGCGTGACCGTGTTAATGTTATAAGGCTCAAATATTATATTCTTTAGTAACATTTTAAATTCCAAACAATCGTTGTAACCAAACCCATTATTTCTTTATGTTAACCATAGACCTCACATAAGAATTTATGTGTGAAGAACGGGTAGCGTGTGTAAAGACTCTAAACGGAGTTGGCTACATGTCCGCAAAAGGAAACTGCCATGGAAGCATACTTCGATATGCTTTCTCAATGGTGGTGAAGTTTTGCAGATTATCAACAACCGAAGACCATGGAAGAAGTGAGAAAGGAATGTGGAGGAAGATAAACTGCACTAATTTCTCATTTGATAAGAAAAATAAGTTTACGATGCAGTCAAATCGAACGTTCTCTCGCGGGTTCCTCTGCCTTCTCTCTTGGAAGCCTATAACACTTTGGTTAAAGATGAAGAATCAAAGCTGTTGAGGAGATGAATGAAGAACGGCTTGAAGGAGTAAGCACTGTGGTTCAAACTTCACAGAAAGTGCTCAACTTATATAAAAACAAAGGAGGATTGATGGTGAGTGCCAGTTGCGGAAAAATATGACTTATGGCTGAGAATTTTTTTCCTTCGAGTTTGGTACCCATCGTGTTGGGAGGAGAATCCTTGTTACAAAAATCGAAGCAGAGCTTCTCGTAGTGGATCTTCCTCAGGTGGAGTAGGTCCCGAAGATTTTTCTCCGATCATGAATTCCGATAAAGCAAGCTCATCTCTGGTTCAAGCGAATCATATGACCACTTCTTCTTTTGCCAGTTCGCTTGCCTTTGGCTTTCCTGCCATAGTGCCATCATCTCTGACTGTAATGATCACGGTAGCATATCGCATCGGAATAAGTGGGGTTCACTGATTATCAATAGAAGAATGTTGTTAGAATGTTAAATGAACGTAAACCAAGTTCTGCTGATCGTTTGTCTGTTAAGCATTTTATCAAATCATGGATCATCGGGTGCCTCGAACGACATGAAATATTCTCTTTATTTTTTATGTTCAGAAAATGTGTCCCGACATAATAAACCGTCCTGATGGTAGGTTTACTACATCCACCAAACATGTACGAGTTTGTATTGGATCCTCTTTGAATCTGCATGATGCTTATTTTGTTGGTGGAATTCAATGTCATCTTATATGAGTTTTTCAGTTAGCCAAAGTCCATGTTTGTGTTCTCTAGGTTACTGATATACTTGTTATTATTCGTGACTGTTTCAAGAAGATCATGATTGGAGCAGACGAACAAATGAATGGTCTTTATTTCTTTCTCGGCATGGATGTAACAACAACGTTTTATAGGCTTGATGAAAAATCTGTGGATATCTTGCATCATCGTCTGGGACATCAATCCTCAAAAGCTCTTGATATGTTGCATTTTTTAGATTTCAAAAATGGTGGTCTTGATGCAAAGGCAAGTGATGTTTGAATCCATGCTAAACAGATGATAGATTCCTTTTCCTTAAGTACTAATAAGACGAGCTTTCTATTTGAATTAGTTAACTGTGATATTTGGGGTCCATATCGAACAGCAGCATTCTGTGGTTCTAGATATCTTATTACGATTCTTGATAATTACCCTCGTGTCGTCTGAATGTACCTATTACCTTCAAAAAAAGAGGCATCCATCCATCTTACAAACTTTATTGTATTGTTAGAGCCACAATTTTTGAGCAAATTCAAGACCATTAGGAGTGATAATGGCTCCAAATTCCTTGTCTCATAGGATTTTTCACTAAACATGAGATTATTCATGAGATGTTATGTGTCGATACGCCTCAGCAAAACGCTCGCATTGAACAGAAACATCTGCACATTTTATATGTTGCTTGAGCGCTTCGTTTTCAAGCCGACTTGCTAATGCGGGGTCAAGTTTTTCTCCAACTAAAGCCCATCTACAAGTGAAAAGCATCGTAGTAATACTTAGGGATCGAATCTATAGGAACTAGCTATTCACACTTAGAACTCATATGATTTAAGACTAATCTAAGAAAAAAATATGTAACAGGGGGGGGGGATTTCTTGGTTTTTAGGGTTTCATAAATGAAAATGAACCTATTGTATATGCTAATTTACAAAGGATAGATCAATGAGATGATATGCATCAAACAACAAAAAGTTAAGTTAAGCAAGCAGAAACTAAGACTCGATTAGGGGTATAATGCTTCGGTTTAGAACAAAATCACTACTGTAAATCCTCTCCCCTTTTGAGGTTGGGAATTATATACACTTAACAACCAAGGAACTCCACTTTTGCACGGTACATTGATTGTTCACAATTCTATATCGATCCACTTTCATTGCCTATATAGAAAGGCTCATCGAATACTTGTTCTGGTAGCATGCCAAGTTTTTGGAATGCATACTAACCTAGGATCTGCTCACAAACTGGCCTAGCAAGAAAATACCAATTTAGTGCAAGCAAAGATGATAACATTATTGATAAAGCCTAATCACTTAGTAATCCTATTCAAGCAAACTCATTGACTCCATGTTACCTACAATCTAACATGTAAACTAATAGATTGAATACATGTAAACACGAAATTAATATTAATAGCAAGCATTAATATCAAATTAAAAGGAGAAGGGTACATAAAACCGAATGATGAAAGAAATATGGATGAATTGAGATGAGATTGGTCCTTTGGAGACTAACAAAGAGCACAACTCCAAAGGTTCTCGGCCCTGCCTCCTTAAAAACTTATTAGATCTAAAACCTGAATAACTCTCTTCACAATAAAGCTAAAAATAACTATTTATAGTACATCTTCACTTTAGGCAAAAATGTGTAAAATCGAGCCTTAATGCCTCCAAATGTTGGACCTCATGTAAAAGGGGTTTAAGTTTAGTTCTGGGATATTAAAATCTTGGAATACTACCACTTATGTCTGGAAATTTTCTGGTTCAAGACCCAAGTTTCCTTCCTTTTAATTTGGTCTTTCTCTTCATCCTGAATCTGCGAGATAGTTAGACTAGTCTTCATTAAAATTAATGTAACTCTTGCTCCAGAGCTTCGAATGAAACGATACCACAATATGAAAGCTAACTCAAATATCTAGCTTATGTGAAAATTTCATAAAAATCCATTAAGGGAAATACCTTCATCTTGGACGATACTTCTGATGTTCGGAAACTGTCCAAAAAGTGGCTTTGATCCATATAACTCCACAATGCTCCAAAATACATTGTTTATTTAAAATGACATGAAATACAATAAATGGAGAAAAATTACTTTTAATCATAGAGATTTGTGTAATAAACACCAAGAGAATATACTAAAATTCAAAGGAAAAGTGGTTAAAGAATGGTGTTATCAACTCCCCCAGACTTAGCTTATAACTTATCCTTGAGCTAAGAAAATGAAGAACAGAGAAGAGGTTTGAAAACTAGGAAATTTACCTGAACTTTCTGAACCGATTGGTGACTTAGACTGTCGTGTTCCACTAACACCAGGGTTGGCATTACATAGAACCTCCAGTAATAATCATAAGTCTAGCAACATCCCCAATTCAGCCACAATCAACAAGACCGAGTCATAATCTCCATCACCACTCCCTAGGTATACAATGTGCGGTCTCTTCGAGAGAGTATCAACAAAAAAACTCATAAACTTAATTCAATTAAGACAACAACAATTTCCAGCCCACAATCGATTCCTTTCCTCATCCTTATTGACTTTTAAATGGTTTTAGAGGCTGATTTCCCCTGCTTTTCTAGGGTATCATTTTGATTTTTCTATCAGCCTCTGAGAATTGATTTTTTCCTACTTTTCTAAGGTATCATTTTTTTATTGATCTCTTTTTATTTTCTTTTTAACCACATTCATATTTTTGGTTTCAAAATTCACAATAAGCATAAGCATTTTTCTGAATATTTTTATTAAGGAAGAAAGGAACCGTAGACCTTATGTCATAGGGTCTGAAGAGGAGTCTGATTAAAGTATACCAAATCTCAAGAAGAGAAAATTAAGTTCATTTATTAAGGAGTGGCTTAGGATTACCTAGATATCAAGTGATATGGTGCCTTGGTTAGCTGATCCATCTATGCTTTTCTTTTTGGTTAAACTGTAGTCAAACACAAATGTTATAGACACTAGTCATTAGTCACATGGTTAGTTCAAAGTTAAGTTCATTTTTGGATTGTTTTGACTCAATAAAACATTTTAGTTTTGAAACTTTTTGAAAACGACTCTAATAGAGTGAAAATCAAAAGAAAAAGAAGCATTAATAGCAATAAGAATCCCTCCGGACTTAACTTACACCGTACCAAAGTAAAATCAAGTGAGGAAGGTACTGAAAACTAATTTAAGAGGTAAGGAATAGGAGTTACTAAGCTGGTGGTCGAAATTTTGGAGAACGACTCGACTGTATATGATGTTTGGGTAAACCAAAATGAAGTTCAATGGTCCATTTTTGCAATCCGGAAAGAGTGCTCTGACCAAACTGAAAACTTATAACAAAATAGCAAATTACTGTTGACGAGTTTGGTCTCATCGGATTGTTCGGTTTGGCTCATCTTGATTGTAAACGGGCTGGTGTAATTCTGACCGTTCCTAGGCTGATTTTTCTCTAGGAACACCTTCTCCATATGCTACTAATTAGTAAATTGTCAATTTGACAGCTTGGTTCACTTGGTGAAGCTCGATTTTTTCCTTGCCAAGTATTCTTCGATTTCTGGCCAATTTGTTGCTCCAAAATGAAGTGTAAGCGCTTCCAAAAGTGTTCCGGTTATTCTTTGTAATATTCCCACTTTATCAAAGCATCTTTAGTAGTAGGATTTTCAACTCCTAGATATGAGTTTTGAATAAGACGAATTCGTCGATTTTATGTCCTCCGTTGAGCCAAAGTCGTACGTTCGTCTCTGTGAGCCAATTTCTCACTAGATTCTTGTGTAATGCTCCGGTTGTGGTGATTGTCCTTTGGATCGCATTTTTGAGCGTTAAAATGATATTGAAAACCGACTCTGCCTTGAGTGGATCCTTGATAAATTCAAAACAACCATCATTTAAAAAAAACCTCTTTGACGTGACTTGAAACTGAAGCTTTTTGTTGAAGTTCCTTTGATGTCCGAAATATTGCAATTTTCGCTCCATGGGCTCGCCTTAGTGGTTTAGGGCCTTTAAGGATATGTTGAAACCTTGAGGTATCCTGTAGATCCTATGTGAGGTTGTAGAAAAAACATGGTTGATTCCGTGCATGGTTGAAATGATTCGGCTAAGTTGCAAATTTTGCTCGGTATATGCACCTCTTAATTCAAAGTGTGTATCCTTGTGTCCTTAAAGTTACATGCTTAAAAATCACCATAAAATGTTTCATATATGTTGATTTAGCTTGATGGTCTTGAAAGATTTAAGTTTCCGCATGATCCGGCAAAGGATAATGTAAAAATGAACGTCTGAGTGTGTTTCTCAGCCATATACTCGTCCGGATGGGGAATGGGTGGGTCGGATTAGGTAAATTCAAATTCAGATGGGGAAAAAGGTTTAGGAAATGATTTTCCAGGTGTGGGAAGGTTTCCACCGGGTTTTGCCGGAGGAATTTTTGCGGCTGGTGATAGAGGGTTAGAGGCATGGTGGTTGGGGTTGGCGAGGTTTTTCATCGGTTGGGGGCTCAAAAAGGGACGGCGGCTGGTGGAAATACTTCATTAGTCGGTGGTTGGGAGAAGGTGAGGCAGGGAGGGGTTTTTCATGGCACCAAGTGACAAGAATCTCCCCACCAGTTCGAGCTAAAAAGAATACGGACGACCGGTAGGAATGATTTCGGAGGCACGACCCTGGGGAAACTCAGCACCGGCTGGCTGGTCTTGGTCCATCGGTTTTTTTCCGTGATTTTATTCACAACTAATGCCATGTCTTTTTTCGCCTCTTGTGGTTTGAGACACATAAACCTTACACCGGTCAGAGCTACGACTCCATGACCCGATGGGATGGTACGAACGTCCCAAACATGTTCGGATTGATTTTTCTCAAATTGTCTTCCTATCCAAAGTAAGTTTCTACAAAAAAAGTATTAAAACATTAATAACATTTATTTAAAACTATAACACCAAATTTAACCGACATAATCTTTGAATCAAAGTCTAAAAATCAAATACAAATAAAATTTAAGAAATAAAACATATGGGTTGCCTACATAACGCACTTTTTTATAGTCAATTAGCTCAACTTCTGGGCATTTTTAGATGTGAGGATGTTCCAGTGGAGTTTAATCCCTATCCTCTCGTTATAAATCCTTGAGATGATGTCTCCCCTGGTTCTCATGCTACTATCTCCATTGCAATTCGTTTGAGAATCCCTGATGTGCAATTTTGGAGACATGAACAAAGTTCATGCATCCATTCGGTTAATCCATAATAGCTCCTACTGTTTCTAAAAAGATCCTTTCAAGTATTGAGTTTGATGCATGTCTTGCTGATGCTTCCACTATTTTAAAGTTTGTGGGTACAAGACTCTCGTTTATTCTAATCAGAATCCCTCGTAATGATCCTAATGGTCTCCTTATTGATCCATCAACGAACACTATGGACATTTCTGAAGGTTTTAGGTTTGTGAAACCCAGCTCTTCTGCAAAGCATGTAGGCATGACGTTTACTCCAACTCTAGAGTCACATAAAGCTTACTTTAATGTCGAACATTTGATGATGAAGATCCATGGATCTTCCAATGTCTGGAGTGTGATAAGACGCTTACTAAGGTCCCTGATGCTGTCGAAAACGTCTTCTATTCTCTCCAATTCTTTTAGTTTTCAAAAAAGTTTTTGAGTTCTCGTTGAGTAGTCCATGCTCTATCAAATGTCATAGCAGCTTGCAGATCTCTGGAGATCTTAAATTTCTCCCTTGATATGAAAGCGTTTTCTTCTCCTGTTCCCAAGTAGACATTGTCGTTCTTATGCTAAAATTGAGGTCTAACTTTAGGTTGAGTTGCTCGGATCATTGATGTCCTCTTAAAGGGCATTCAAGGTTCTACTCATTTGGGAGATTTTCAATCATTTAATGGCTGGATATGAAAAGCTAGACACTCTCCCTTCTGACAATTAAGCTTAGTCGCAAAATTGGTTTATTTTTCTTTATTCTCCACTAGCTTATTCTCGATGTCTTCAAGATGGGAACATAAAATATCAATATTGATCTTTATATCACGAATCTCATAGGTTTCATGGTCCACTCTTCCCATATTTTCTTTTGCATCTTGTTGATCATCTTCCATCTCTGTGTTAGTTTTCTTGGCACTAAAGACCAATTTTTCAAGATTGCTCTCAAACTCCTTGATCTTCTTATCCAAATCGTCTTTGAACCTTTTGTCTCTGAGATTTAGGGTACAAAGATGAAAAGTACAAGTCTTTTGCTTAGTTTCCACCTTCTAGCTAAATAATTAAGTGTTTTGTCTGTAGCTTTTACATTCCAGCTTTCTTCAAACCGCTTTTCATCATCTTTGTGAGTTTCTTCATGTACTTGCTGGAAACAAAGGTTGAATAACTCTTGGAAAATCTCCACTATGTGATTTAAATGCATATCCAAGCCTTGAATAGTAAGTTCCAGCTTCTCAATCCTTTCTTCAAGGACAAAATTATGGTTATCTATAGTAGTATAAATTTTCTACTCCATCTGGCTCTGAATCTCGAGAGGTTGCTCTGTCGAGAGCTTGAATTTGAACTCAAGGGTCTTCAAGGACGTGTAAGTACATGGGATTTAGGCCTTGATACATCTGACCTTGGAGTGCTAGATGGTGGAAGATGTTGTTGTTCATGAGGAAGGAAACTATGAAGACTTCAATTTTCAGATCTCCTTTCATTGTTGTGAGGTTCAGATCTTCTTTGCTGAACTTGATTGAAGTTTTATATTCATGGCTTATAATTTACCTTAAATCATGCTCCCTTAGGATTTGCTCTCTTGGCTCATAATAATCACTTCCAAGGTGATAACGATGAGGAAAGTAGTAAACATCCTCCATGAATTCGATTGAGTGAGGATTAAGGTCGCTAAATCCATTAAGAATTTTTTCCATGGCTTAGAGATGTTCATGGTGTCAAAATTTTGGCTTTGTGATAGCTCAGGTTTTCACCCAAGAAATCACTGCAAGCGTACAGTTAAGCACGTTGTAGTGGTTCGGGTATCGAATCCACAAGGACAAATGTTGTACAAAAAATATTCAGATCAAATACGGGCTAAGGCGGAAAAGAAGGTTTGGTAAAAGCGATGCAATATCGAAATCAAAGGAAGAAGGCAAGCAAACAATAACGGGTTGTAAAACAATTAGAGAAAAACGCTGGGCACAGGGTGTTCTCAGGGAAATCATTTCATCAGGATTGCAGATTTGTTAAAGGGGAAGCAATTAAGATCCATCTTAGCTCAATTCACTAGATTATAATTAACCTACTGTCGCAGTGCTAACTATCTATGCTTAAGGATCCTAGACACTAACTTTCGTTGAGTTTCAAATCCTAAGCATGCATTCTAAGCAGGATTGATTTGCTCACAAAGCGCAGTAACATCAACTATCGTTGGTTAAAGACGCTTCGCTCATTTAATCTCAGTTTCAGGCATTCAAGCAATCACTTTTGGTGTATTGAATAACCTAATATCATGAACNGATGAGTAGATCTCTCTCTCACAAGTTACAAAGCTCAAAAGTGTTCTTCCAAAATCGAAAAAAGCATCATAAAACCTAAAAAACGAGTCTGGGTGTTTTAATATGTAATTTAGGTCTTCAATCTTCGGTTCTGGTTCAAAATAAGTGGTTGTGGTCGCGTCGGGACAGAGATCGGTCGATCCTTGTCCTGGATCGATCGAGCTCTGTCCTTCTGCCAGGATACTCGTTTCTGCGTATTCGTCTCCTCGTTGCCAGCATGACAGATGTTCAGTAAAATGACCACAACTTTTGATCGGACTGTTGGATTTCCGTCAAACCACCTCCATTTTAAAGATAACTCACGTGTCTATCTTGTGAAAAAAATTCAGCTCAATCCAACTGTGGCAAGTCAGTCAAATAGGGCCAAACATCCGATGCTTCAGCATGATTCTGCATTCCAAATATCTGTTTTTGGCCCAATTTGTTATGTTTCGCTCCTAAGCAACCTAAATCCTGTAAAAACACTAAAAAAAACCAAAAGACTCCAAAGAGAACCAAATACATATTAAAACACCATTTTCTTCGAATAAAACAATAATAAAAATCCATGAAATACGAATACATCACTTTGGTCTCTTGTGTTTTCGCCTAGAAGCAAAAGAGAAAAAAAAAAGTTAGTAGAAGGGAAAAATCATATTTCTAATTAAAAATGATTATCACATGGTGTTATTATCTACAAGAAAAAAGAATCACGAAATTGAAAATAATCTAAATTCTAAGCGTTAAAGTCCTAAAGAAATTAGAATAAATTAAAAGAAAACTCATATCGAAATTTTTACCAGAAAAAAAAATTCTAAGAATAAAAACCGAAAATACTACAAACAAGAAAGAAAAAGAAAACATTTCCTAGACTTAATCCTCGCTGAGAGGAGCAAATGGGTTAGTGGTTGCACTACCTCTGTTGCCTTCTCATAGAACCAGGGTTCGAACCGTGCACCTGCCTCTAGTGAGAGAAAATACTTGACATTAGGCTAGATGAAAAAAAAGACTTAATCCTCGATTTAAATCCTAAGGTGATGATCTCTAGTCCCTGAAAACGACGTCATACACTTAATATGGGATCAAGTTTTACACCAACTAAAATCAAGCTGCAAGTGCATAACATTGCAATAATACTTAGGGATCGAATCCACTAGAACTATATATTCACACTTAGAACTCATATGATTTCAGACTACACTAAGAACAAAATATGCAAGGGGATTTGAATGGTTTTTATTTGGGTTTTTAAGGTTTTATAAATGCAAATGAACCTACTCTATATGTTAATTTACAAATGATAGATCAATGAAATGATATGCATCAAACAATATAAGATTAAATTAAGCAAGAAGGAATTAAGACTCGACTAGGGGCATTATGTTTCGCTCTATAACATAACCACTATTGTAAATCCTCTCCACTTTCGAAGTTTGAAATTTTCTACACTTAACAACTAAGGGATTCAACTATCACACGGTCCTTGCAAAAGAAGTGTAAGCATAATACATTTAAGGTTGATTTTTCACGATTCTATATCGATGCACTTGTGTTGCCTGTATAGAAAGTCTAATCGAATACTAATTTTGGCAGTATGTCAAGATTTTGGAATGCATACTAAACTAGGATCTACTCAAAAATTGGCCTAACAAGCAAATAACATTATAGTGCAAGCAAAGATGATAACATTATTGATAAAGCCTAATCATTTAGTAATCCTTTTCAAGCAAACTCATTGAATCCACCTTACCTACTGTCTAACATGCAAACTAATAGATCAAAGACGTGTACAAAATATTAATCATAACAACAAGCATTCATATCAAATCAAAGGGAGAAGGATAGATAAAACCAAATGATGGAAGAAAGATGGATGTATTGAGATGAGATGAGTCCTTTGGAGGCTAACAAAAGGCACGACCCCAAAGGGTGTCATCCCTGCCTCTTTAGGCACTTATTTGATGTAAGAAATAAACAACTCTCTTTGAAATAAAAGTAAAAAAAACTATTTGTAGTACATCTTCACTTTAGGTCAAAATGTATAAAACTAAGCCTTAAGGCCTCCAAATGTTGGATTTCATGTAAAGAGGCTTTGAGTTGACTCCTTGGGCATTAAAAATCTTGGAATAGAGTCACTTGAGTCTGGATAATTTTTGGTTCAAAACCCAAGTTGCCTTCCTTTTATTTTGGCATTTCTCTTCATCTTTCATCCGTTACACAGTTGGACAAGTATTCAATAAAATTAATATAACTCTTGATCCACAACTTCGAATGATATGATACTACATTAATATGAAAGCTAACTCAAATATATATCTCATGCCCAAATTTCATCAAAATCCATTGAGGGCAAAGCCTTGATCTTTGAAAATATGTATGATGTTCGGAAACTGTCCAGAAAATGACTTTGATCCATTGAGCTCTATAATACTCCAAAATACATTGGTTGAACTGAAATGACTTGAAATACCACCAATAGATGAAAAATACTTCTAATTGTAGAGATTTGTGTATGAACAACAATAAAGCATACTAAAATCCAAAAGAAAGTTGTAAAATAATGATGTTATTACTAACCTATTGAATTTTGGAGTTACTCCGCTCTAACTGCTGGTTATTTAACTAACGAAACTGCTATGCTATTACTTAATTGAAAAAATTCGGTTGAGATAATTTATAATTGCAAGCTTTCGATGCAACATCTTAAAATTTTTGAATCTTTGTTACGTTCATAATCAACAGCAAAATGGTGATAACTTTGAAATTCGAAGCAAAAAATCTATTTTTATTGGCTATCTTTTCAACAAAAATGGTTGGCTAGTTTATAACATGGATAAAGGAGTTATTTTGGTTTCTAAAGATGTGATTTTCTTTGAATCAGTCTTCCTACTTCTAACCAGGCTGATTGCATCTCAACGTCTCCATCGTTGTCTCTTTTTGTCCTGCTCAGGTACACAACGAAAATGACTTTGAAGATGTTACGATGGCTCTGTCATAGACCGTACTGTCTCATTCTGTTCATGGACATGACTCGTTACCAACTATGCATCCAGCTCAGTCATCTTCACACGAACCACCGGATGTGCCTGCTCACTAAATAGAGAGTGAACATCTAGGACCCAGTTTGAGTCCTTCTCTGTCAGGTATTTCTTCCCTGATGGTGAGATCTTCTTCTTCATCTGCACATGATGATAATTCCAATACAGTAGATGATACTGAGGTTGTAGAGATTTCTTACGTTGTAGAGAACATTGACCCTGTTCTCGAAACATAGCCCCTAGGCCAAGGACATCACCAGGGAAAGCCGCCCACCTAACTAAAAAATTACATAACTGTGTTGCTTCACGAGCCAACTCAAACATCCACACCAAAATTTTTGGACAATTACCTCTCTAGTGAGAAGTTTGCAACAACATATCAACACTATCTTATGGCGATAACTTCAAGGGTCGAGCCACTACACTACAAAGATGCGATGGAAGATGAGAATTGGATGTTTGCGGTGAACGATGAGATTGTTGCGTCTGAGGATTTGGCCCTTAGATAGTGGATGATATTCCACCTGGAAAGAAGGCGTTGGGTTGTTAATGGGTCTATCGTCTCAACTTAACTTTTGATGGAACGTTAGAATGACATAAAGCTCAGTTGGTGGTACTTGAAAAAGAGAAAACCGAAGGAGTAGATTATACACAGAATTTCGCTCCTGTAGCGAAAATGATAACGGTCCGGGCTTTTCTTTAACAAGCAGCATCAGATGATTGGCCAGTCCATCAGATGGATGTGCATAAGACTTTTCTTCATGGTGGCTTACACGAAGAACTGTATATGCAACTTCCTCAGGGTTTATAACATCAAATAAGAATAAGGTTTTTCGCCTTCATAAATAACTTTACGGACTTACGCAAGCTCGTAGATGCTAGAATTAGAAGTTGTTTATTTCAATGAAGGCTTTCGGTTTTGTACAAGATGTATCCGACTATTTGCTGCTCATTTATATTCAACATAACATTCGTACTAACATTCTTGTGTGCGTAGATGGTTTAATTGTTATTGGGAGTTCGTTAGACGCGATGACTAGGTTTAAAACCTACTTGAGTGAATGCTATCGAATGAAAGATTTTGGTGTCTTGAGATACTCTTTGGTAATAAAGGTTGCTTGAAGTACTTCAGATATCTACTTGTGTCAAATGAAATATGCCCTAGGTATTATTTCTGATACCAAGATGCTTGTCATTCAACCGATGTCTTTTCCTTTAGAAAAAAATCACCGATTGGCCTTGGCAGAAGAAGATCCTATGTCGGATCCATCTAGCTATTAGAGACTTATTGGTCGCCTCATATATCATAAAGCTACATGTCTTAAAATATCGTATCTTATTCACATATTATCTCAATTCATGGCTACTCCAAAACCAAATATTCAGAGGAAACCTCGGTTGTTCGGTATTTGAAAAATAGTATGGATCAAGGGATTCTTTTACGTGCTAATACAGAATATACTTAATCTGCTTGGTGTGATGCATATTGGGATGCTTGTCCTTTAACTCGTTGTTCTATCAAAAGATGGTTTCTCCAACTTGGTGTTATCCTGAACAACTAAGAAACAAGAAGTGGTCATGATCATACACGGGAGCTGAATATCACGCGTTGGCATACACAATTACTCTCCTTCTATGGCTTAAATAGTTCCTTACGGCGCTTGGAATCAATTGTTCTGCGGCCATTCCTCTTTATTCAGAGTCTTTCGGGAATCAATTTTGGTAAAAACACAATGTTCCATGCACGGACCAAACATGTTGGTATGGATTGTCACTTCATTCATGGTGAAACACTGTGGGGCATTATCTTACCACAACATGTGTCTACGAAGAAAAAACTAGCGGACGTCATGAAAAAAGAACTAGGACACGAAAACAAACGTTTTCTTATCAAATTGGGTGTTCGAAATCTCAACACTCCACTTTGAAGAGGGGTATATGGGCCTCGTAAATATAGTATATATGATGTACATGTTAACAAAGTCTTGTATATAAGAACGTAACCTTGTTATGAACATAAAGATTCTCTTTACCACTTTGAGCGTATTAACAAAGAAAGAAGCTAATAGTCTCAGTATAGTAGGCCATGTTCGTTTTTTCATTAAGATCAATCTGGATGAAGCTGTATTTTGTTGTTCGTTTAGTACATAAATAAGCAACATTGAAATAGATCATCCAAATGGATTATCTGAATGATTTTCTAAAACTCAACTAAAACCTTTAAAAAATCTGATCCAATCCAAAAACATAAAAAAACTAAAATAACCCTAAGAAAAATAAAAAACTACATAAATCTAACCCTCTCATCCCTTTTTATTTTCTGTATTCTCTTGTCGTTAAAATCGAAAAAATTATATTTTCCCGCCAAAACTGAAAAATCACAATTTTCCTATAAAACCGCAAAAACCACCAAATAATAATCTGCTAGATTCGAGCGGTACAAGTGGTACAGTGGTTACCACCTCTGTTGGCCAAACTCACTTACCCGGGTTCGAACCCGGAGTGATGCCCTTTTCAGGGAACTTCTAAGCCACTAGACTGATGACAAAAAAATACTCTGCTAGATTCGTGAAATCATAAAAGTTCCAATATCTTTGCTAGCATACGATTCCCTTTCGAATGATTTCGATAGAATGAGATATTTTAGAAAAAATTGATGTAATTATTGGTGTACTAGCTGGGTCGGTGAGGTCACAAGTTTTGATCTGGGATTCATGCCTTGGGGAAACAACCGGACGAATTTGATAGTTTTTTTTTTATCTATTCGCTTTTGTCGGTGCCAGAAAGCAAGGTCACAAGATTTGACATGAGATTCGTGTTTGTGAAGAAACAAACAACTAGGGCAAACTTGAGTTAGTTTCTCGGTTGTTAATTGGATTTTATGTAACTATTCGCTTATAACAGTTATTTTGTGAAGTTGCATCTTTTTATATTAGTTTCCTTTCAACTCTATGTATTTAATTTTGTGCAATATCTCTTCATTAACAAATATAGATTTCTAAATGTGTTCGGAAAGAAATCGGAAGATCTCTTGTTTTTCTCTGCTCTAAGTTTTTTCTCTGAGTCGTTAAAAAACTAAAGTTTAAATCTTTCACAAAGGTAAGTATATCTTCTTGGGTTTTTTTAATCTGACTTTCTTTCTTGTTTATTGAAAACAAGATCAAATATCACCACAAAACTAATTTATCACTTTACGTTCATATTTTCTATTTTTTTAACAAAAAGATACAAAATGTCTAAACCAAGGCCACTGAAAGTCTCGATTTTTTGCTATTATAAAGCAATGTCTTAACTATTATTTTCGTTATATATTCATTTATGTAAGTATAATCTTATAAAGGTTTTAAAACATCATGTCTTTCCATTATATAACCTTTTTATATATTCCAAACATAATATGAATGTTTGTGTCTCTTTGTTGTTATTCCTCTTAGTATTCTTTACTTATAAATATAACAACATCTTTAAAATCTTTGGAATTTCTGCTGTGACAAAAAACAGTGACTGTGCTTCTTCTCCAGCGTCGGTTGTCTTAAGCCGGCATCGAAATCTCTCTTTCCCTTACTCTTAGTTTCTTTTTGCCGCCTTCCATCCCCTTGGTCTCTCCTCCTGACATGCTTCGACCCCTGGAGCATTGCAAGCGGCTTAGACTCTCAGATCCAGGCATGTGGGATCTGGACCTCTGTCTTTCTTGGTATTTCTATGGTGCAACAGCGAGGGTTGAAGGGCACAAGATGGAAAGGGGTCGTCTTTTAGGGTTTCAGAAGTGGAGTCAATGGTTTTTAGATTTGTTTACTTGGCTCAACCTTCGATTGCGTTGGCTACATGTTTTCATCTGTGAGGAATCCTCATTCGTTGATTTGTTCTTTAATTTCATCAACAGTGTAGCGAGGCATCTCAACCTTCTCTCTCATCTGGGGTGTAACTTCCATGGTGTTCTACGGAGCTTTCCTTGTTTTCCAGATGGATGTAGCAGCCATGGCGACCTTTTTTTGTTTGTTTGACTTTAGACTTGAGAAGGCAGAGGATTAGGCCTCTATTTTTCCAGTTTCCCTTGCTCTGAGTCGTGGTCTTTTAACGTTTTTGGTTTTTTGTTGGTTTTCGGATTCACATTTAGATGGTGTGCAGTTAAAATACTTTTGATCTAGTTATGGCCTGTCTCGCACCAGAAGCAGTGATGCACCTACGGGTTTCAGCAACAATCAAAGAAGCGCGTTGTAGTTGAATTTAAGTTGTTCAAGTTTAAATCCCTTGTTTTTGGAGGTTTAGTGTGTGTTTATGGTCTTTTACTTAGTTTGGAGATTGAGGATAGTAGTTGAAGCAAAATCGCGTCTAATGTTCGTCCTCTTTGATTTTTGGAGCCAAAGGGCCTTGTTTGCGGAAGTGGTAGTGGTTGGCTCTGGGTTCGCCTCTTGGATGGTATTTTGTTGCTTTCGTAGCTACGGTTCCTTTTGGATTTTCTTTCGAGGCTTTAGATTATGGAAAAAGGCAAAGCAGTGGGATCAATTACTAGTACTTCTCTTTGCGGGAGATGACCAACCATAGTCCATCGTTCGCTATGGTTGGGTTCGCAAGGCTCCGTGTTAAGAGCTGTTAGTCCTCTTTGGTGTTTTCCCATCCACCTTCATGTTTTACCTTAAATCTGCTTTCTTTTGCGAGTTTTGTTTCTCACATGAAGATGAGTTCAAGTGGGTACTGACTTACGGTCCGGTTCAGTATGGCGTTCATCTCTGCCGAAAGAAGTTTCAGTTGTTTTTGGAGGTTTACAGTAGATTGTTTTACCTCGATCCCATGTTTCTCGGCTCCTCTTCAACATCAAGAGGTTTCATGGAGTGTTGTCAGAGAGCTCAGTTCGTTGTGTTTCAGTTATGAGCCTTTGTCCCTTTTGATGTATGCATTACTTTCTTCATTTCATCCTTTTGTTGCTTAGTTTATCATTTATTTGAATTTAATGTTTAATGTCTTTTTTCGGGGTTTAGTTTACTAAACCGCCGGCTCTTTACTGCGGGATTGTATCCACTAAATCGCCGGTTTGTGGCTCTAGAATTTGGATCACTCAATCGCCGGTTTTGTATCCGTTTTAAGTTTTTTAGTAATAAAATTTAGTTGGAAAAAAGTATTTCAAATGTTACAAATTCTTATAATAACTTTTGATTTTTTACTTGTATTTTTTAATAGTTCATTAAATTTGTTGCAAAGTCTTGTCTTTTAATTTTCTACTTTCTTCTTTGAACTGGAAAAATGAAAAAAAAATTTAGACGGTCACATTGTTTTATATATTTTTATTTATTATGAAATTCTTTCATATAATTTCAACTCTAACATTTTATGCCAGCCATTTTGCAAAGGCTAGAGTCCCTATTGATGCATTTCAAAAGTCTCAAAATGAAACTTAAAAGGTGACATCGCACCTAAGTGTTAGTTTCACAAACATAATCTGATCAATTCTCTCGCATGAAAGGTGTTGTTCGTTTGTTCATCCCGATATTATATTTATATGCAAATGTCAGATGATGTTCGTTTGCTCCAAATTATAAACATGACTTGGATGCAGTATTTTGATGCAAATCAAAACTCATCCAAAAAATCTAGATATTTTGGATGAGATTATTAGTAGAATTTAGATGAGTTTTGTTCATCCAAATAATTATAAAAACCGATAAAACTGTAAAATCGCTAAAACCGAAAAACCGTAAAAAAAACACGAAAATCGTAAATACGTAAAAATCGCCAAAATCGTAAAAAACGCAAAATCCATAAAATCCGCCAAACCCGTAAGAACCGCAAAATCTGTAAAAACATACAAAACCGGAAAATCCAACTAAACCACAAAACCAAAAGATCCTTAAAATCCATAAAACCGTAAAAACGCAAAGAAATAGCAAAAACCGCCAAATCCGTAAAAACTGAAAAATAAAAAAACCCTAAAAAACTGCAAAACGTGAAAACCGAAAAACAGCCAAATTTGCAATAACCGCAAAACCGTAAAAACCACAAAATGAAAAAAAAAACGCAAAACCGTCAAAACCGCCGAAACAGCAAAATCTCGAAAAAATGTATAAACCAAAAATTCCGTAAAAACAATAAATATGCTAAAACTGAAAAATAATTATTTATGGAAGAAGTGAAATATGTGTGTTATAGTTCATGGATTTTTCAGTTTTAGAAATACTTCACATAGATATGCATGCCAGTCTAAGATGCTTTGGATTGAATCAATATACAAATTTAAGTCGATTAATATTTTTCTTCGCATGGGATACTTGTCAATCCAAATTAATTTAGTTTATTTTAGTGCATTCTCTATAAATAGACTAATGACTTGAGGTTAATCAAGAGATTAAAACCGAATATACATGTTAACCGACTACAAATTATCGTAAAATCGTTACTAGATTTCAACATATCCAGTTCATTATAAATCATTCTTAAATATCGATGACGATTCGCTATATCTTTATTATTCATTGTCAATATGTTTCTAGTTGTTTCCCTTTTGCCACGACAGTAGTTGTTAAACAGTGGGAGTGGAAATCGTCGCGCAATCATAACTAAATTCAACACTGGTTTTTTTTTTTTTAATTGTATATAGTTCCAGTCACACAAAAGGTGGACATTTTTAAAAAAATTTTTTAAAATTTTATATTTTGTTGTTTTGGTTTAATCATAAATAATTAAGTGTTTAATGATATGTTAATGGTAAGTTGTTATCATAAACATTTTTTTTATTATTCGATAATTTATATTCACAATATAATTTTTTATATAAAAATCAAATTTTCATTATTTTATTGGAAATCGACAATGAAAGCAACAAATAATTTATTCAGTCCATGCTAAGATAGATTCACCAGCAACTCCGCCGGTAATTATTATCCTACAGTGATATGTGAGCCGATGATATTAACATTAGAAAATTTGATATAATTTTAATCGTAGAATATACTATAAAATACATAATACAATATTCCTTACGCATCTTAACATATATTTTTAGAAAAAACTACATTAAATTTGTGGAATTAATTTAAAATATTATAATAGTAATTAGTTTTACGAATATCACGCTCTCTTAGATGAATCATTGATATTTAAAAAAAAATGGTTTAAATTAGTTACTAACATGGCAAAATTTGTGGTTGAAAAAATTATATAAAGATTAAATATTATCTATATATTGTGGTTGTTATATATTGTTAAAACAAAACCAACAATGGATTATATTTTTCCGCGTTAAAAATATATCTAACAACTTTTAAAAATCTCTATGCATCCATAAATCATATAATTTCAGATATTTTAGATTTACATAAACAAATATTCTATTATCTTAGTAAATTATTTTTATCAATTTGAATTTTTTAAAATCAATAAAAATATAGAGAATAAATAAACTAAATCCTCGGTTTATATCTTAACTCTGTTAAATTCCGTTATATTTAATTTTTTATATTAGCTTTGTTTTTAATACAATATTATATAATAATATATAATAAACTAAATGTGATAATTTAAGTGTGATAAATTTTTGTCTTATAATACAATCTATATCGAATTAATATCATATATGCTGCTTATTACACTCCTAAGACAATAGGAATAGTACATATGACCATTTATACATACCATAATGCATCAAATCGGAGCATAACCCATAAATATAATATATGTTAAAATTTTATTGACATATAATATACATTATACATATTATAAATGAGTTTTGTATTATATAAAGTATATTTTGAATTCATATCACACAAATTATTAGAAAACAAATAACATATAATCTCGATATTCGAGGTTATATATCAAAAGCATTGTGGTTGTAATTTATTTTGATATTAACTTGGCAGAATATTTTTTTTTTTTGATATGAGTGGATCGACAAGATCCGATCCATAGTTAAATTCTACGACGCGGGACATCGCGACTTAGTGGAGACAAACTCCAGACGTCTGAGTATTCAGCACCAGGATATTTTCCACTAGACCAAATGAGTGTCGGCAACTTGGCTGAATAGTAAAAAATAATAAGTGGAACAATATAATATGATATATGATTATAAATGGCATTACATGTAATTTTTCTAGTAAAAATGTGCTTTTAATTAATTTTCGAGAACAAATCGGATCATGACAATTCATCATTGCAAAGTTATTTATCATACGTAAATATAAGGTTACTCTTTAATAATGCTTCTCAATTAATGTAGAGAAATCTGGTGACTGGGTAGTTTTTGAGTTTATAATTGTCAAAGTGGGTAACTTCAAGTTTTAATTAGAAAAGTAGGTAAGAGAAAGTTTTCTTTGTCCATTCCACCCTTCCTATGATTCGTAATAACATATTGCCATTACAGTTATCGAGAATGTGTTTTAAAATTATACCCAGCTAAATACGTGACTTTTCATATAATTTTGTACATGTACGGTTAATGTATCTATACATTTATCCTTTGTATACGTTTTTCATAAAAGAAAACCGATTTCTTTCTTAGAGAGGAAAACCAGAGTTCTCGAAAAAAGGAGAAAACCAAAGGTATCCTCAAATCGAGCGATTTTCCATTGCGATTGGAAGCAGTAAACGTCGAGAGCACTTGGAGATTGGACAATGGAGGAGATGGGGAGCCGCAGTGGTCGTGATGGAGCAGCCACCGGTGGAGGAGGAGGTAACCGTTTTTTTCTACTTAAGTCAGAGCTGATTTGGGTTTAGATCTCTGGGTCTGTTTCCAAAAATCTCTGTATATAGATATGTGCAACTGTGAAAGTGTTTACTGCATGTTACAGTTCAATTCAACATGCGTATTTTGGGCATTTTCTTGTGCAAATTGCAGGAATGACGGCCTCCACCTCTCAGCACTCCGCTAAACTTCTAGAGAGGCTTTTCCATCGCGGATGCTATCCTGAAGGTTCTTGATTGAACATATATTCGAAGGCCTGTGTCATTGGGTCTATTGCAGAGTCTTTGAAGGGCCATGATGAACTTGGAATTGTGCTTGGTTCTCAGTTTGGTGAATTGTTATGACTGCCAATTTCGCGTTGCAATAACTCTGTGAAGCTGATACACGACCTGCTATGTCGACAACTGGTCACAAAGAAGAAGTACGAGATGTGGAATCTTTTCGGGTCTCATCCACTGCAATTCTCTCTTCATGAATTCGGTGCAATAACCGGGTTAGAATGTGGTCTGATACCTCTGACACCCACGAAATCCGACTCTGAGTCACCATCCACAATGTCGAATGATCTATTTGGTTCGGTAGAAGATGTAACCGTTGAACAAGTTCTTGGAATGCTTAAGGATCGTGATTTGTAAGAGTGTAAGAGGTTGCCTCTTGCGCTTATCGGGATTGTAGAAGGTCTTCTGATGTGCAACAAAAGTTGAAAGTCACTACAAAAAATATGTTGAGATGCTATCTGATATCTCCTTCTGCCTTGAGTATCCATGGGGAAGAAGTTTTAAATCTCATTTTGGTCCTCCACCAATATCTGCAGATGTGCAAAATCCATTGGTTGAGTGCGCAACAGGCTCAAACAGAAAACAAGTGCCTGCTATGGTTTCCCTCTAGCCCTCCAATTAATTGCTTACGAGTGCATCCCTCTACTGGTTCAAAAGGTTTCAGGAGCAGAGAAAACAACCTCCTTTCTAGAGGATCCAAAGCCTGCAAATCTGAAGGTGGAAACTTGCTTCTTCAGAAGATAGTAGAAGTGGAGACGGATCCTCAGATAACTTCTGATGCATTTTAATTTTAACTTGTTTTTGCTCAATCGTGTACGCCATACATTTTTAGATTGTGCTCATATCGAGAACTAAGCCTTTATCTGCTGTGGTGATTTTAAATAGTTGGTTGTGCACTTCAATGTGTCTTTGGAGGGTGAGCACTGGGAAGACGAGGCTTAGGAAGAGGAAGTGTTCTATATGGTGGGACTGATGCAGTATGGGCACAAATTTGTACCAGGTGATTTTGCAGGTGGAGATGCAGAAACTGGTGTGCAAGCAACGACTAAGGCCATGCCACCCCCGCAACCAAAGTCCAAGTAAGGTTGGTGTACGCGATTCCAAAATAGATAAATTGAAGGAGTGGATGATAGAGTGGATGCCTCACTTGCTATCCACCCTGAAGGCTGAGCTGATGGCTGATATTATTAACTTAATAAAGGAGGATCAACGTGGATACCAACAAGGAATCAAATGCAAGGAAAGGGAGAATGATGAACCAACTCATGCTGCTTCTGATGATGATCATCCAGAAACAAGGAAGGGCAAATGTGTTGTCGGGTCTAGTGGTAGGTAGGAAAAGAAAAAAGAAAATGTTTGAATTTGAAGACGACGATGATGAGATTATTGATGTGAGCATATTTTCTTGCATATTTTTGGTGTATTTTAGCTTAGTTTTATCCACATTTAGGTTGTATATATTGCATATAAGTTTTAGAATCCATGAGTTTAAGTCTAGAGTCTAGTTTAGGATCATATTGCATTTGCACATAATTTCTTTGCATTTGTAGGTACAACTTTGAGATGGGTTCATTGAGGCTCTAGAGATGGATTTAATGTGGATTTGGAGCTAAGGGATCAAGAAAAAGAGGAGCCAAATGCCATGGGAGAAGCTGGGACCAATTGGAGCACTCAAAGGAATGAAGAAGAGGCCACAAGCTGCCAAGGTGACCAGTTGTCAACCTGGAGATCGATAGTGGAGCAACTTGGATTAACAACTGCCTCCCTTGGGAAACCTTCTGCCCAAGGTGAGCTACTATCGACCTGTAGGTTGATGGTAGCCCACTTTTGGGTGACGAATACGCACCTTGACGTGAAAAAGGCTTCTAGGGCACCCACACTTTCCCTCTTTAGTATAAATACCCTCTTATGTGAACCAAAAATAAATCATTGTTTTCTCTTCTAAGTTTTTACAATATCTTTGAGATCAAACTCTTGTAATAACTTCTTTAATACTTTGAGTGGATTTGGATATTTTCTCTTCATCTCTTTCTTAAAGATCTATTTCTAAGAAGATGGGAGCTCAAAGACCAAACTCTTGTCTTTGGATTTCCATGACTCTTAGTCAGTAGATCCTTCTTGGATCTTGAGACATAGTAGGCTAGGGTTAGATCTAGGGTTCTGATTGATGATTAGGCTAGATTTTGGCATAGATTCCTACTAGATCTTATTTAGTTCTTCAAAGTTCATTGCTTGCTCATTGACGTCTAGAAAGTGTTTGATGAAATGGTTGAGAGAACAAAATCTAGGTTTTTCACTTTGAGCTATGAGAGTATTTTTCCCAATGGGGACATCAAGGTGTTAAATGGTTAAAGGGACTAGTAGTTTACTATCACATACATGTTTAGATAGGCAACAAACGAGAGTTGAGCCTTGTAATGTGTATAGGTGAATAAATCTTCGTCATGAGAGTGGGTAGATCGATTAAGGAGAGATCCTTGGCCTAGGAATAACTTCAATCCTCTAATAAAGCCTTAGCAAAGTCCATTACATCTCTAGATCGACCTCGAGCCCATTACTATTATTTCAAGATACTACTTTTTTATTGTTTACATCCAAGTTCACTTCTTTATTGCTCTTACTTGTTGATATTTTAATTATTGCTTTCATTTATGCTTTTTAATTATGTTTGGCCTTGTTGATTGCTAGATTTAATGGAAACCCGTAATAATCCCCATCTAAATCGACCACCTAGACTAGGATTCCTAGTGTATTCCCTTTGTTTAGGTTCTACTAGTGAAGCCTTTAAATCCTTGGACAACCCTTAACTACTACGATTTGACCCCCTTCTCTTGCGGGATTGAAAGTAGGCTTAGGTTTATAAATATTAAACTTGGCCCACGTCAAGTTTTGGCGCTGTTGCCAGGGATTTAGGCTTTAGCTAGGATCTTCAAAGAGATTTCTAGAATTCAAGGACTAGGTTTTATCTTTTTGCTTATTTCATTTAAGTATCTAACTTTCTTTGGTTGGTTTTCTTTGATTTGTGAAGGTACATGATAACAAGGTCAAGAAGTGAGCCAAATACAAGATTTCTTGACATTGATCCAACACTCATTGAAAGACAATAATCAAGAAAAAAAAGCAAAAGAAAGAGAAGCCCATCTAAGAAGGTTGGGTATGAATCAAGAAATTGAACAAGAGAATCCTCCACTTATGGAGAACCCTCAAAAAGAGTGATTTCCCCTCCTAATTATGGGAATTTCGTTGGTCAAGAGGACCGAGGGAACCGTCCATTCCATCTCCGTAGAGAAGAACCAAGGATTGGCGAAGGCAATGAGCCATTCACTAATGGAAAAAGGATGGGTATAAGACACCCACAAATCCGCATCAACAACTTCGAAATCAAGTCAAGCTTGATCAATATGGTGCAAAACGCTATATTCTTTGGTCTTGCGTTAGAAAACCCTCTAGAGCACTTGGACAACTTTGAAAGGTTAACCGGGACGGTAAAGATTAATGGAGTGTCGGAGGATATCATCAACTTGACTTTGTTTCCATTCTCTTTAGGAGACAAAGCATCTTAAAGGGAGAAAGGCGTTTTGACATCTTCTATCACAACATGGGACGAATGTAAAATGAGATTCTTGGTTAAGTTCTTCTCGCCCCAAAGGATGGCAAGGATAAGAAATGAGATCTCTACCTTCAAACAAGGAGGAATGAAGTCATTATATGAAGCATGTGAACGCTTCAATGGATACATAATGAGTTGTCCTCACCATGTTATCACCAAGGGCAACCTACTTGAAATCTTCCACAGAGGTATCTGATGTGTCAGTATTTTAGTAGGTTTTTAGTACGGTTTTCATTCGAGATCTATGGTTTTTAGTATGTATTTGGATTGTTTTGGCACGGTTTTGTGTTTTTTGTTGTTTTTATAGGATCTGGCCTTGAATGTGCGAAAAGGAAGCATTTTGGATGGATTTCAAGTCTCAAAGGAAGTGTTCGTGCAAAGCTAGAAAATACCCAAAATTTTGGACACAGATCGACCGATCCAGACATGGATCTATCGATCCCTGTCTCGATTTGTGGACCGATTTTACAAAGAACCAGACCAAACTTATTTCGAAACGGATTTTACCTAAAAGACCTAGACGCGAGTTTTTCCTTTAATAATTCAGTTTTTGAGACTTTGAGAGCAGAGAGATTGAGTTTGTATCCTAGGGAGA
>OVAN01001992.1:0-36315 GCA_900406275.1 Anastatica hierochuntica | reverse complement strand
ATATATATATATATATTTTAAAATGTCATAGTTGCATCCATTCTCGGGTTGCCTACGCGCCCCAGAGGGGGATCAAGACATTACACAGTTTGTTTACAGCATTGGTTCCACGGAACCATGTCCCCTCTTCTCAGAGGTCGGTTTTATGATTGCAGCATGTTTTACTGTGTATGTCTTTTTCATGGTCAACGAACTCTACTCGATTGGAGGTCACGGTGGTCTAGTGTTGGAGGTATCTTCTCTAGAATGAAATATATTTTCAATTCAGGGTGACAATAAGATTAAAATTGTCGCGCTTTCCACTTTCCTTGCAAATGCGAAAGATCTTGGGAAGTGGATTAGGGCCAGTTCCCACGGTCTTTTCAGATTCCCTCCTAGAGTTCGTCTTGTTCTCATAGACATCCACACTTAAGGAGTTGTTATCTCCAGTCTTGATGTGGGGCGCTGTCGTGCGTGCTCGGTGATCTATTTTCACTCTGCACGACGTGGTCATAAGTTTGGCGTTCTATGACGCGATGCGTGAACGGGTTTTTTCCATTTTTCCTTTACTACTCTGCCGACCTCAACCACCGAGTCAGTTGCTTTGTGGATTCGAGGTTACTTTGTCCATAGCTCGGCTGTGGTCTGGTCAAGGTTTTGCCTCAACGTCGGGCGCTTGGTATGTGCTTGCGCATGTGCTCCTACTAGATCTGATTCTCCCTACCCTGGTGTTTGACCGTTCGTGCTTCCGAGTCTCGAGGCACTGCGCTATTTGCGTTGTCACTGGCCAGTGGTGTTTTCCGATCTTACTGAGATGTTCATGATCGTCGCCCAACATCATGTCCAATGCGTTGGTGTTTACTCGGGAATATTTTTCGTCTTTGTAATCCTTCTGTCAGCCTTTTGTTCATGTCAACATCAACCTTCTTGCAAACAATGTTCGCCAATCGCCTATCAATACCTTGGGAAAACATACTCTTCTGACAATAAGGGATAGATGCAAGTTGTGGCGGCTTTTAGCGGTTGCGATGATGGTGGTGGAGTCGTTACCGTCATTTTCCGCGTTATCTCCAGACATGTTTTCCTGCGACCACCAAAGAAAGAACAACTGTGTAAAACGCGGAACGAGATCAATGTGGATTTACCTGAGGTTCGGGTGTGGAACTCGGATGTAGCAAAGCAGAATCGCGCCCCTCCTTCTAGCGCCAATTGATGGATCCCACAAATCCATCTCCGAACCGAGGTGCATAATTTCCAATGTTAATATTCGAAAACGAGATGATTTTATTCAATGTTTTGTTCGGTCAATGTGATACAGTCTAAGAGTTTGTTCCCTCCTCCCAAAAGTGTCTGAGAGAGCCCCCCTCCCTTCTCTGATTTCCTTTCTCCTCTATAGATGTTCATGAGTTTCGTAACCGTTCTCCGATGTGTTTCTCAAGAATCTGCCTTCATAAATGTGTGGATTTATGTCTCCCGATTATGTTGACTTTGTCGTTGACTCGGAGGTATGGGTCCTTTCTTCTTTCGCGGCCCATGTTCGTCTTGCTCTCCCTTCCACTCTATTATGGGCCTCCGCGACCCATATTCCACTCCCGGTTTGCTGTCTTAGTTTATCCAAACCGGATTTGGTAGGGTGGAATCCACCTCCATCACTATTTGTAGATCTGAACCACAAATTAAAATAAGAAAGCTTCTTATTCCACAACAACGCGAAAGTTTGCGGCAACATGGCATGCAATTTCAAATAACAAAGATGGTACAATTAGATGTTAGTTTAATAAATAAAAAACAAATCTGTCTAGTTTCTGATTAATGACATTTTTATAATAATATTTTTAAGAGCATATTGGATATGAAATTTATTGGACTAATTCATAAAACTTTGATACTAATTTAGTAATTAAAAATTTCAAAAAAAGGAATTAAAAGAATTACAAACCAGTAATAATTGTTGGAGCCAATGTTTGTCTTCCTAGGCTTTGCACCCAGTTTTCTCTCATCCTCCCGATGATTTTGTTCAATTAGATTGCTTCTTTCTGGCTATTAGACCGTTCTCACTTTTGCATCCTTCCGCATGTAACGTATATATCTCGCTAGATCAAAAAAAATGAGTCCACAAGTTCTCTAAACGCTGGTAAGCCCAAAGTGCCAAGAAACTTTTATTAAGGTTGAAAGGATATTTTGTCTTTGTGTTATAGTAACAAACTATTGTTAGAGGCTGCCATGTGCAAAAAAAAATAGTGATAGATAGTGAAGTTTGTTAGGAGAAGAAGACTGTTTATGAAGCTATTAGAAAGTCGAGTGTCATTTTGGTTCAATCAACCAAGAAAAATCATTATGTATCTTCCTTTTCTTTTTCTTTTTTTGTCCGTTCTTTGAGATTTTTCTAAGGATTTGTTTCATCCCTCACATCTGCCTAAGTGATTTTTATCCGTTCTTTGAGATTTTTGTCCGTTATTTCTGACTGTATAACTTTGCAAGTGCGAGTTAGTTTGGCCTTTTCATGAACGTGATTCCAAAAAATTTTTATTGTGTGATTCAGTTGAAGAAATTTACAGTCTGTTGATATCAAAAGTATCAAAGAATCGTTCTTACTCGGAGTCAATGGTGAAAACCATGGCATAGGGGATAGATTAGGCGATGGTGAAAGAGGTGTGCTTGGAAGGGGCAAATGCTTTGGTTCCACGGATTGATCACTTATGGGAAAGAGCTAGGGCGATGGAGACTGAAGAACAGAGGAAAGGAGAGAAATTTGAGCAAATAACTTTACTTTCTTGTTTAACAAAGAGATATTACAATTGGAATTTATACACATTGTGATACAGCAGAATACTCTAGAACCAAATGAAAATGTCGTCATCCTTATTCTATTGAACAAAGTTGTCTTCATCCTAATGTGAGAGAGGAGAAAAACGGTGCATCTAGGCTACTCCTTCTTCTTCGTTTTTTCTTTCTCAGATCTTGCATGTGATTATACCGAGATCTTTAGCTTTAGCGTGCTCCGCTTTGCTTTATTGGGTCTACATAGGCTCTGTTTCTCTTGGTCCTTTGTTGGGATCGGTACGTTTCTTAAATTCCCCCCCCCAAAAAAAAAAAAATTTGGAGTGTGCGACGAAACAACACCGTGTTTGGACTTTACTAAAAGAACTCTCTTATGGGCAGAGGTTTAGTAATGATGCTTGCAAGTTGATTACTTTCTGAGATACGACTGGTTTCGATAAGTCCAACGTCACTTGTATGTAATGATAGTCGGGGTCTAAGTGTTTTGATCTCTTGTGTAAGGTTGTCTTGCTGCTTAGATACATTGCTGATAATACGTCATAGTGAAGGATAGTTGGCTGAAATTGAGTGATTACAAGGTCCCTTAGAAGTGATGTATTCGAAGTGATCTCTTGTGCAGTCTCGGCAAGTGCACGATATTCTGCTTAGGTAGAAGATCGGAAGACGGTTTGTTGTCTGTTGTTGTCCAAGATATGATATTTTTTCAAGGAAGGTACAAAAACATGTTGTGGATCTTCTTGTCTCTTTACACCCTGTCCAATCACTATCACTAAAGGTCGCTTGGATCCTTTTTAAGTGCAGTCCTATAGTTATCGTTCCTTTACCATATTGCAGAATACACTTGAGCAAACTGAAATCTGAGATAGTCGACGAGTGCATTCGTTGGCAGACAAAGTTAATGGCAAACTGAATACCAGGTTACTTAATGGTTTGGTATAGCAGCTTTCCTGCTAACTCCTAAAATATGTTGGCTCCAAGAACAGTTCTGAGTCCAAGTTTTCTAGATGTTGTGGAAGAGGTGTAGGCATTGAATTGCAATCATACATCACTGCTTGATGTAGTATATTTTCTGCATAATCTCTCTGGTGAAAAATAAGCCATCAGATTCATGTTTTATCTCAATGCCCAGAAAGTATGTCATCAACATAGAGGAGGAGCATAAGAGTCTTGCTTGTGATAAGTAAACTAGGATGGATCCGACTTGTTGCAAGTAAAACCAAAATCAATAAGATAATTACTGAAAGTGTCATACCAAGCGTGTGACCCTTGTTTGAGTCCATATGGAGTTTTCCTTAGGTGAAAAACATGAGTAGGTTTGCCTGCAGGTTGAAGCATAAACACTTGTTTATTTAACTCACCGTGAGGAAAAGTGTTTGAGACATCAAGTTGTCTCAGCGACCATCCTCTTGATGTTGCAACATCATGTACCAGTCTAATGGTTGTTGTTCTTACTATTGGAATGAAGGTTTCCAAATAATCAATTCCCTCCTCTGGGTTAAAACCCTTGGCTAGAAGACGTGTCTATAACGTTAATATTGTTCCATCTAGCCTAAGATATGTTTTAAAGACCAAGCGATTGTTAAAGATGTTCATAACGTTGCTTGGTGGAACTAAAGACCAAGTATTTAACATATGAATTCTTTTCATTTCCTCTATCACTGATGATTTCTACCTTGAGTGTTTCACTACAGAAATGATAGTCTTTCATTCTTCAGTAGTGAACATAGAAGTGAAGAGAATGCACCTTGTATTTAGCTTATGGATTCTCGCTTTTGGTCGTGTTGTCATAGAGTGAGTGTTCTCTATTTTTTGTTGTTCATGTACCAAAACTCCTTCTGGTTTAGTTATCTTAGCCTCTTCGTTTGTTTCAGTGGCAATTGATCCAGTGTCTTATTAATGTGCTTGCAGATTCTACTTCTAGAATTTCTTCTTGAACAGGTGATTCAGGGAGCACATACTCTATTTTTGGTGGATTGAAAGGTGGTGTTAAGCTTATGAGTTCAGGTTCTCAGTTGTTGGTATTGTTTCCTAGTGTTACCACATTGCCAAGCTTTAAGAAGAGGTGACTGATACTTGGGAATCATGGTTTTGTATTTATCTTTGGAAGGGAAAAATTCCTCATCAAACATAGCATGTCTACATATGTAGATTGTTTCCGCTGGTGGATATAAACACCTATAACCTTTGTATTGAGAGCTATAATCCACAAAGACACATTATAGATGCCTTTCCTCGAACTTATGAGGTGCTCGTAGCTGCAGACACGAGTAACGAGTGGAGCCAAAAAACTGTAGAGCACAGTAATTAGACTTCTCTTTGAAAAGTGTTTCATGTGGGGTACGGTTGTTTAAGGCTATTGAGGAAAGAAAATTACCGATAAAAAAAGCCAAAAAGAAAGCTTCTACCCGAAGATTGAGAGAAGTCTGGCTATAAAAAAGCATAGAGAGACCAAGCTCAACTAAGTGTTTATGCTTTCGTTCGGAGATTATGTTTTTTTGGAGGGTGTGCTGGTAGGAGATTATGTGTATAATACCACATTCAGTTAAATGTTACTTGAGTCGGTTGCTTGTAAACTCACCTCCATCGTCACTCTGAAAACTCTTAATAGTGGTTGTAACTTGGTTTTCAACCGATTTTTCAAATGAGATACAAAATGAGTAGAAATCTGATTTGGCTTTTAAAGAATATAACCAAAAATATCATGAGAATTCATCAATAAAAGTTACATAAAATTTGAATCCTTGGTTTGATATAACTGGTGATGGTCCCACAGATCACAATAATCCGATCTAGGGGTTGCAACACAATGGAATCTGAATAAAAATACTACAACCTTGAGTTCTTCCCCATCTGGAAAGGCTCACAAACTGGGATGATACTTTTCTTATTCACATTGATTTCCTTGTTGGCTTTGAGTCGTTGAAGAATCCTTGAAGTGTCCCAACCGATGGTACCAAATGTCCTCACTAGCAGAACATTGCCTATTAGAATAGACAGCCACAAGTTTTTGGTTCTTCAACACATATAGTCCTTCATGACGAGAACCTTTTGACACCACTTTATAATTTTCAAAATCAATCACACACACTTGATTAGCATAAAAAACACACTACAACAATAATCATCACATAGTTTCGATACTAAGAGAAATGACTGATAGTTTAATATTCGGACACACTAAGACTTCATTCAGGGGAATTTTACCTTAGGAGGAGTTGATAGTGGGGGATCCAACATGAGTTATGGTAAAAAAAAGTCCCATCAACAACACAGATTGTGTCATTACCATCAAAAGAATTCGCATACTGTAGATTGTTTGTTGATGATGTAATATGTGATGATGCACCACAATCTGGAAAGCTCTCCTTAATGATTCATATGAAACAAGAAGAGAGGAGAATGCTTGAGTGACTTGTTGTTCCTGATAATTGTGATCAAATCGGCTATAGAATTTGAGTTATGTGTGGCTGATTATCAACAAATCTGATGAGTGAGACGGTCTGTGATGTTATTGGTGTTTGACTGGTGCTGAGAGAATCCTCAACCTCGTGAAGAATACCCTTCATTCCCACGGTTGATGTTATCGCATGAGTAGCAACCTCTTCCTCTCTGTCTTGATTCATATCTCTGTGTCTGAAAAACGACATGAGGAGAAGCTTCTGGAACAGTTTCGTAGCATTGCAGTCAGGAAGAAAACCTGAAGATTTCTGCTACAGCATCGTTGAATGTGGGAGTTGGGAACCTTTACATAAAGTTTTGCATAACAGTACATAACAAATCAAATTCACTACCCAAACCATTCATAAAGCTAAAGATCTTAAGAGACTCTTTAACAAGATTTTCAATGGAACTCGGTTGATTATATATGTCTCAAAATTCACGACAGTAGGTGTTGAAATCTTTACCTTCAAGTGGCATCAGTTGTAGGCATCGTTTAAGATCATACTCCCTGGAAATCAGGCTACGGTTGAAGTTGTTATCTAAGAAGACCTAAAATTCCTAAGAGGTGGAGAGGTAATGGACATAGTCGAGCACCTCTTCTACTAAAGTACCAGATATCCATGATTTTATTAGCTCGTCACTGCATATTCAGTTTTCGTGATCTGCATTTGGTATTTGACATCCGTCTTCTCCAGGAAGGACTTGTGGTGGTTAGGGAGACTAAACATTGGCAAACCTAAGGAGCTTTTGAGATCGAAAGAGAGATTTTAGCTAAGATTTCCAGAGCAGATAATTTGTGTCATTGAGCTTGATTGTCGCTGAATTTACGACATGATTGTTTGAAGCTAAGGGATATGATTAGAGTCTTCCTGTCATTACAGCGCATGTAAGGTTTTTAAGAAAGCTTTGATACATGAAGAACAGAGGAACAGAGAGATATTCGAGCAAAAAAATTTACTCTCTTGTTTAAGAAAGAGAGATTACAATTGGAATTTATACACACTATGATACAATAGAAGACTCTCTAACCAATTGGAAATGTTATCATCCTTATCCTATTGAGCATAAATGTCTTCATTCTAATCTAAGAGAGGAGCAAAACGGTTCCATCCAAGTTGCTCCTTCTTCTTTGTTTTGTCTTTCTCAGTTCATGCAGGTGACCGTACGGATTTTAGCTTTGGCATATTCTGCTTTGCTTTATTAGGTTCACATAGGTTATGTTTCTCTTGGTCCTTTGTTGGAGTTGGTACATTGCTCACACATATCACACTAGCGAAGCTTCGAAGGTCACCACAAACAGATCATCAACTTCTTCAAAATCAATTGAGAGGATAGAGAATGGATGAGATTGATGATCTATTAACTGAGTTGGATCGATTGACATAAGCAGTTGAAGCTTATCAGAATAAATTTCAGTTGATAAGCCAAAGGGTGAGTTTACATGACGATTTTTGGTTAAGGCATATTTGACAAGCTTAATAAAAGATGCACATGCAAATATAATAATATTTCAACCTCAATCTCTCAATCAATGCTTATTAGTGGAAAGCTTATATGAGCGAGCTTATCTTTTAGAATCAATTGATGCAGTGAACACATAAACGATCAAAGAGAGGGAGATGATTGTTTCAACAAGTTATTTTGTATCAAAGGATATAGGTAACAATTTGAGAGGGGATGATGAAATAGGAACAAGACAAGGTTCAAGCAAAGTCATGATGGATTGCATATATGAAGTTGAACGATTTGATTCATGAGACATAGGTGCATGTTGCATTTCAAAGCAAGAGACTAAGTGTTGAAACGGATTCAAATATGGTCATTGACAATGCCAAATTAATATCACAAATTTAGGTACCCGATTCAGTATTGAAACCTAGACTTCGTTTTTATAGGAACTCTCTATTGGTAGAGATTCATAATAAAAAAAGGTCACCATTTACTCTAGTTGAAAAGGTACAACTTCCAAAGTTCATTTGCTAGTGATCCAATTACATTCTTGGAGAAAATGAACAATTATGCTTAATGGAGGAATCAGAAGCATTCATGGTTGTTTTGCAAACCGACATTGATATATTTAGAGAGACAAACTAAAGATATTTTCGAGATACGAGACAAAAATAAAGCGAAGGTACATGATGTGAAGTCAAATTTTTATCCAAAATAAAGCATAGTTTTTGGTGCACACATACGATGTAATACTAAGAGATCAAATCCATGAGGACTACTAGTGGACTAAGAGTTTATGTACTTTTTATTAAGCTAGGAAGAAACTATGAGATTTGTTTAGATTTTGGTTTTGGTTTCTATGGCTTTTATTATGCAAAGCTTAATTCAATATGCATATTTACAAGGATATACCAATGAAGGACATGCATCAGACAAGCAGAGAAATCACAGAGATCATGGGGCCTTTAAGCTTAGTTCTAAAGCACAATCAAGGAATTATGTTTTAACACTCAATAATCTCTTTCGAACGATTATTGTAAGAGACAAATATGCATTTTAATGTTTAGGATTTATTGTTCATGATCTAATATGAATCGGTTTTTGCACGGATATAGATCAGTTCACGGGATACTAGGCCAAGCAGTATGAAAATATTTTGGAATTCCTACTAACCTAAGTTCAATTCACAAGATATCCTAACAAGAAAATCGCATTAAGTCTAAGAAAATGTGATAACAGTATTGATAAAGCGTATATCAATTATAGATTCAATTCAAGCAAGCTTATAAACTTTTTGAAGTCTACTGTCTAACATGAAAATAAATCATAGTAAACATGTAAAAGAAAAAATCAGTAAGATGAACAAACATTCATATCAATCAAAAGGGGAGAAGGTATGATGAAGTTGGTAACTATGATTTTATTGAGAACAACATGTCTACCTTAGGGATATAAAGGGATTTCGACCCCTCCTTCCTTATGACCATATTTCAGCCTTCTAAGACTCCTAAAAAAATCCAAATTTGCAAACTCAAAGGATAAAAATATGTATTTGTAGAGTTTTTCAAATTTAGGTCAAGTAGGTTAACGGGCCTTTTAGGCTTCAAATATTGAGTTTCTTGTAGAAAGTTTTTGGTTTGTGATTTTGGGAATGAAAATGTTTGGAATAACTCTCCTTAGGTTGTGTGAATGTTTGGTTCGATACCCAAGTCTTCACCTTTTTGTTTTTGGCATTTCTGCATATCCTTCATTTAAGAACGAGACATACCAATATTAGTAAATCAAGTGTAACTCTAGCTATGTTGCTCCAAATGATATGAAATCACTTCGAGATGAAGACTAACTCAAATTATCTAGCTCTTTTCTGAATTTCTTCAAAATCCATTGAGGATAAGACCTTCAACTTGGATGATATTTCTGACGTCCAGAAGTTGATTTTAAACTAATCAGCTCCATAATGGTCCAAATTGCATAGTTTTGGCTTGAAATGACTCATAACATACCTCTCATTCCATAAATTTTCTTAGAACACAATAAAAACCTATTAAAATTCATAGAAAAATGTTAAATTGGGAGTTATCAGTACAGTGGAAAAATTATGTTTTCATACACGAGAAGTACAAGTTAGTTATTCACATTTTCAAACTCATTAAAGCTGACAAAGGTCCTTCTTTTGAGAATTTTATATATTTTTAGAAATGAGTTCAAACCTATACAATTTGCAAACCATATATGGGATTGCATACACAAGAGGGTTTGGTTTTCTTGTGCACATGAGACTAATGCAATTAGTACATGTGGCATAGTTGGGAGTACAAAGAGACGAAATACAAAGGATGCATAATTTTAGTGGCTTTCTCTTGATTGTGTGCTATATTTTTTCTACAAACATTGGGTTACATCGACATAGAGATAACAATTTTCCATGTATCGGACCTTCAAATATAAATTTCTCAGGGAATCAGAGAAGTATTCCACTTTAGGCTCTACATGAATCACATCTCCTTCGTAGCAACCTGAAAATACTTAGATGATATTCCAACTTTCTACCAAGGAGATTTGAGATTATTATAGGAATAAGTTAATGCTAGATGCTGCCACATGGGAGAGAAAAAATTTGTGACGGCTAGTCGAGCTTGTTACGAGAAGAAGATGCAGATGGAGGTATAAGAATTTTGAATGTCGTTCTGATTCAATCAACCAAGAAAATCATTTTGTATTTTCTTTTTCTTCTTCTTCTCCTCTATTTGTTCTTTAAGATTTTCTCTAAGAAATTGTTTCTTTCCCCGCCTCTTTCTAAGGGTGTTTCTACTTGTAACTCTCTGTAAGTAGAGTTGGTTTGGTGTTTCGTGAACGTGATTCCAATTGTTGACTGTGTGATAAAGGGAAGACACAAACAAGAAAGAAGGCAAAAGAGCTCAATGGTGAAACACTAATGGGCCTAGTCGAGCCATACTTATGTATTTATAGAATTATGGTTGTTTTCTTAAGAGCTATTTAAAAAGTTAAAGTTTTTGTATTCGATTTACATCAGCCTTAATGGTCATAAGCTATTCTTTCAATATCTATCAATTAAACTATTCCGATATTTTTTCTTCTATAGACTAGTTTTTTTAGTGAGTAGTTGCATCTAAAAGAACCATATAATCATACAACTTGTCTCGAGCCAACGTCTTGGTATGATACAAGGCACACAACACATAGATAAATAAACAAGCATATCATAATTCAAGCAATAAAGTATCTCCATTATCCACTTTTCACTTTGAGTGGTGAGATCCTCAACGATTGTCGAGGCTTTTCCATTGGTAATTCAACCCTTACAAAGTCCATCTCGATCATACATTTGCACACATCGACTCTAGACATAAAGTCTAAAAGTCAGGTGGTCAAAACATCATTGCTTCATCGTCACACAACCACGTAATCAAAGGTATCTATCACAGTCTATTCTTGTCTTATCCATAACTCATTTTGGTATAACCCTGGTCATAGCACTGGCTCGAGAAGATACCAATAACTCTTACAAAACTCCTCCCTGAGTGTCAAAATTTCACGGATCTCTCTTCAACGAGAGTTTGTGGCTATACGGGTTTCTAACAAAGCGAACTTGTTGCAACATGCTTGTCCATGTTATACCTCCCCCCCCCCCACTATCCTATAAAAAGGATAGAACGGTAGAGTCCAGTATCACACAATCATAATCATCATCATAAAAACATTATTAATCCTTTACTATCTTCCGCATCATTTACTTAGAATTTTCCTATTCTACGGTTCGATATGCAATACACAATACACAATACCCTCGTTTGGAAAGCGCTAATTGCACAATATCAATCAAAACCCTTAATTGACACTCACCTTGAACTTATAGTCGAGTATTCGGATGGTTCAGATTTGGCTTAGGCGCTATCAAAATTTCAGCAAAGTTTTGGACCTCAAACTCAAGAACTTAAACTACAAAAATATATTTCATGATGTTTCGTTAGTCGGAATTGTGATCCGGACTTATTTATATACGAAGAAGATTAAATTTAAGGGTAAAGCTGAGGTCAAAAAATTTTACCTTTGGATTCAGACTCCACTCTTTCATATTTGGTAAAGCTACGCCCGGATTGAGTTTTCACATGTTCTGATTATTTTGGTCATGGTCATGTGGTGTGAGAAATTTGAAGACTATCTAGGTTTATTCATAACGTGGATAACTGATGGGATGAGAAGGTTTTGTGCATGGCTTGGGCGTTGGGAAGCAGGAGGTGGCAGCGGCCGAATACCAAGACCCATTCAGGTGGTGAAAAATGTCCGGCTACTTCACAACAAGCTGCTAAAGGTGTTTACAAACTCTGAGGCAGCTGAAAGAGGCAGACAGTTCAGTCATAAACCTGCTTTCGAAAAAGAAAATTTCCCAAATGCGTTGCTATCCATCAAAACAGTCTGATTCAGTCTGAGTAATCCACTTTCAGATCAAAACATGTCGAAGACCATCTAAACAGCCAGAAAGATAATTAACTCGACCATCTTGCTCATTCTCGTTCTACCCTTTTCTTAGAAAATTTTTTCATCATTCGACCAAAATTTATAGACTCAACTTGTTCCTAACATAAATCATCCCAATACATCGAACTAAACTAGCGCATTCTGCCTTAGGATCAGAACATCCCGAGGACAATTCCAAATGATCGAAAATATTTTCTTTCTCCAAATCCTAACTTTCCTCAACCAAATTTGATTGTATTCCGACCATGGCTACTTTCCACTACTCTAAAAATACTTATAAGTCCATAGGACTTTATTTCTCATTCTTCAACACTACCACTTTTCTTCTCCATTTTACCAACGCTTTACAAACTTTCTGAATTCCTAATTCTCATCTCGACTATTTGATTTCCGCACTACTTTTACGGGCCAACTTTCTTCTAATGTTTCACCCATTCTTATCTCACCCATTAACACATAAACCATTCCTTAGAATTATATGTGGCTCGTTTTCTCGGTAATCATCCTTCTCCAGCCATCTTTGAATCTAGCACGCCTCTTAAGCCGTATCCAGGGTCATTACAGTGGTACTTACGGATTCGAGAAATTTTTGAATTTGAGAAGTTATTACAACTGTTTTGTTTAAGATTATGCTGCAAAAATATAACGAATTACACTAAGTGGTCTACATTAGTATTTTCGGGTTTTGTTCGCTATCTAATTTTTTAATGCATGTTACTTAGAAATGCTTAGTGTTTTTTCGAGTATTTATTTTTGCATGTAATGGATTTTTGGTTCTGTTGTGTTAAGAAACGCATGTATGTCATGGAGTCTTCGAACACATGCTGTAGATCTTGCTTGAGTGGTAAAAGTGGCATGTTGAGATGTTGAGTATGGACACATGGTCCTAAATTGCACTTTTGGATGAGTAGAGTGGCATGCGGTGTTGTGAGTTTTGTGGATACATGCACCTAAACTACACTTTGAGTGGAGAGTGAGTCGGATAGAACCTCCTAACATTATAGTCCTCATTCCAAACTCCTAAAACCTCCTAGCAATTTGCGAGGTAGCACCCTGTTGGTGAGGAAATCATATAAAGATGTTATTTGCCCGAGTGACTTCATGTTTGCAAGATAAGTGTTTATTTGATGATTGTGTGAATGGAGGAGGAGATTGTCATGCATGTGTGACCTATAAAAAGTGATAAAGCGCATATAGGACTAACATGTTAGATTTATTAATTGCATTCTCGTTTTTGTTGTTGTGTGGTCATTACGGACAACAGTTTTTGCTTTGCTTTCGGTTGTGTTGGCTTTAATATAACATGAGTGTTGCTTGCTTTCCTTTCTTATTGGAATTCAGGTTTGAGAACTGTATGCATGTTTAGAGGCTTGGTTCACTTTGTAATCTTAGATTGATCATTCCCTCTTGTTATTATCTTTTTGGTAATCATAGTAGTGAAACCTATTGGGGCGACGGCGGATGAATCCTGATTTTGTTTGGGTGTGCTTTTGCAATAAGACAAGAAGTATGATCTTATATTTAATTTTTTTTTCAAACTTGCGTGGATCTAAATGTTCATTCAGTGGACTTTTGAATTACGAAGATTGTTTTTTTTTACAACTAAATTTCATTAAATCAAACACAAGATTACAAAGTCATAGACAAAACCATAGTAGCAAATTATTACATAAGCTGATATTATGTCCTTTAATTGAGAATGATATAATAACCATCCTACTACTATACGATGGGTATGCCTTTTTTGCATACTTTTCTTTAATCTCCAAATCACGTAACTCAGGTCCATTGCTCCTAAAATTGGTCTTGTGAAGTCACCTTGATACCAATTAGTCTGTATCAACGTATTTACAAATAACCTAACATTTGAACAAATCTTGATTCGACCCATTGTGTCTGATTCATCCTTGTAACGATTTCCTTCATGTTGATTTACCAATGAAAAGATCTTACGACACTTCCCCTTCTGAAATCTCATGTCATCTCTACTCAACCAAGTAATATGCATCACATAGAATTCTTTGAAGGTAATGTCAAATGTTAATGTACTCCTCACTACCTTATTTTCGTCAATAATTTTTGCTTTTACAAAGGTGAGTAAATCCTTTTTTGGCATCATCTTCTCCCTCCCCAGTCCACTTGAACTAAAGCACAAAGCCCTACTATTGGTATAATCTGATAATAGGCACAAGATTATAGAGATGAATAAACCTTTCCACCATAGTCTGAACATCATGACCGCCTTACTCCCACGAGATCTGTGTTCCTGATCAGATCTTAAATTCTTCATTAGGATGAATGGACGCGAGCAATACCCTGAAACATTGCCACACAATGTTGGTGTCCATGAACATCTCTTCGAATTCAATGAAATATGAATTCCACAATGGATTGGACTTCTCTTCTGATGGTGGTGGCCAAGACGGTTTGAACAAACGATTTTCGAATTCAAATCGAATAAAACAATCGTCAATCCGTGAGACTAGTGAACAAGCACCAACAGATTTGAGATGAGGATATGGCATCTCCACTGTCGGAGAAAGACCATCAAGTATAGACTTTGACGGAAAAAAACTTAGATCAAACCACCGCGACGATCGGCGATCTAGTGCCAAAACAACGTTCTCCAGTAAGGAGAGAAGACACACGCCAAATATGACGAGAAGAAACGCCAAGAGAAGCCATTGATATAGATCAGAAACCGCCAACGACAATGAAACTTCATTGGAAATCAAACATCGGAAAGTAATACATCTCCGATTCGAAACCATCGACACATTATTAAAGAAATTGTGTAAACGAATAACGTAAAAGACGATGAAAACCGGCGGCCGGAGCCGCCGGAAGTGAGAATCAGTGCTTTGAAACTTTGTCTCTGTTATCGTCTTTTTCTCTCTGGTAAAGAAGTTTTTTTTTGTGGAGCTCTTCTACGAACATTGTTATTTAGTAAATAAAATTATTTGTGTTTCTTTTAAAACCTCTATGCACGCTAGCATATTTTATCTGAACAGTCACAACTCGCGGTCTTGGTACATGTTGGCAAGTTTTAAACCTTGACAACATGATCCACAGTCTAATTAAGGCTATATATTTATTCCAAGTGTGACAGACATGTTCTAAATGATATTTTTGCATTCTCGATCCTCCTATTCCTAAAACCACTTAGGATTGTTACATAAAGAGGTGTCAACTTATTATTTATTGTTTGGAAGGAATAAAAAAAAAACCTTATACATAATGCTCTCGTTGACTTTACCATCCACAGGTCTTATTGTCCTAGTGAAATTGTTAAAGTGTTGTTAGAAGGAGGTAGAACTTCACAATTCATATTTTTTATTCCGATAGATGCAAACGAATTCATTACTTGTGAAAAAATAAGTCCATCATCATATCATGCAGAATTATAAAGAGACAAAACTAATATAATGGAATAAAGTACTTATTATGAGAAACTTTCTGTGGTGGGTCCAGAAATATTTTTGACCAAGGGCAAAACACTTTACTAAAATAATTATTTTGTGCACAATTATATTACAATAAAATTATATAAGAACATTGGAAATGGAAAAAAATTTAAACGGCATGGAGTATTATTAGCTAAGGCATAAAGAAATTGTCTTATATTTATTTATGTCCCCACATATCACATGTCATGTGTTGTGTCAATTGTAAGTTCAGTGGAAAAGTTTAAAGAATAGAAAGCCTTTCTATATACATACATACTAAATGTTATGAATTCATATAAGTGACGATAGCTTACGAGGAAAACATTCAAATAAATGACCATAAAGGAAAAAATCATAAGGAAAAAAAGGGTAGGTAATGTCATGAAAAAAAGATGAGAGATGGGAATTGGTGATATCTTATTCTATGGATAATGAACTCTTTATATAGTAGTACAATAAAGGGTTAGCTTTACTTTGAACTTAAAGCTAACAAGAGAAAAGGAAAATTAAGAAATACTTAAACTTGGTAATCAAGTAATTCTAGAACTTTCTTTAATTTGGTGTTCATATTGGGCATCCAACATAATATTTATAGCACTCTCCCTTAGATGTTCATTATGAAATATGACTTGTAATGCATTTAAGAAACTGCCTCATTAAAAATCTTACCAAGAAACCCCAATGGAAAAAACCATGGTTAAAGAAAAAAGAGTGCAACACGCATTACTCCTCCTTTTGAATACATCACTTGAGATCTTTGAGGCGCCGCATTCCAGTATAATGAGTTGACTTCTTGAAAGTAGCGACTGGAAGCGCCTTTGTGAATAAGTCCGCCAAATTTTCACTCGAACGAATTTGTAGAACACGGACATCGCCATTCTTCTGCAGTTCATGGGTGAAGAAGAACTTTGGTAGAATATGCTTTGTTTTGTCCCCTTTGATATATCTATTTTTGAGTTGTATGATGCATGCAGCATTGTCTTCATACATAACTGTTGGAGCTTCTTTCCCCATAGATATGTCACAGTCTTCTCGTATATGCTGAATGACATATCTTAATTAAACACACTCACGACTAGCTTCGTGGATAGCTAAAATCTCTGCATGATTAGAAGAAGTTGTTGCAATGGTTTGCTTCATGGAACACCAAGAAATAGCAGTATCACCACATGTGAACAAATATCCCGTTTGAGATCGAGCATTATGAGGATCAGATAAATACCCTGCATCTACAAAACAAATTAATTCTTCACTAGATGGGTTAGAAAAGAATAAACCCATGTCTTTTGTTCCTTGAAGGTAATGAAGTATATGGTTAATCCCGTTCCAGTGCCTACGAGTTGGACATAAGCTAAACCTTGCCAACAAATTCACCGCAAACGATATTTCAGGTTTTGTATGAATAGCAAGGTACATCAATGCTCCTATTGCACTTAAGTATGATACTTCAAGACCAAGAATTTCCTCATTATTTTCTCCAGGACGGAAGGGATCTTTATCCACATCAAGTGATCTTATAATCATTGGACTACTCAAAGGATGTGCTTGATCCATTGAAAATCTTTTAAGGATCTTTTCTATGTATGTCATTTGATGCACTAGGATTCCATTATTTAGATGCTCTATTTGTAATCCCAAGCAAAACTTTGTCTTTCCAAAATCTTTCATCTCAAACTCTTTCTTTAAATATTCTATTGTATGTGAAATTTCTTCAGGAATTCCAATGATATTTATATCATCTACATACACTACAATTATAATGAATCCTTTTCTAAATTTCTTTTATAAATATGCATGAACTGATAGGATCATTTTTGTAGCCTTCTTATACAAAGTATTCACTAAGGCGATTGTACCACATACGTCCTGATTTTTTCAATCCATAAAGAGATCGATTTAACTTTATGCAGTAATGTTCTCGAGAGACTATAATTAGATGCTTCTGGCAGCTTAAATCCCTGTGGAACTCTCATATAGATATCAGTATCTAGTGGACCATATAAGTAGGTTGTGACTACATCCATTAGTCGTAAATCAACTCCTTCTTTTAACGCCAGACTAATAAGGAACCTGAAAGTAGTTGCATCCACCACAGGAGAATATGTCTCTTCATAATCAATTTTAGGTCTTTGTGAGAATCCTTGTGCAACTAAATGTGCTTTGTATCTGACAACTTCACCATTTTCATTCTTCTTTCTCATAAAAACCTATTTGTGTCCCACTGGTTTTACACCTTTAGGTATACGAACTACGGGTCTGAAAACTTTTCTCTTTGCAAGAGATTTCAATTCTGCATATATTGCTTCTTTTCCCAGCTGTTTATTTTCTCCCTCTAATGTTGGAAAAATAGACTCATTAAAATGACAGTCTGAAAATCGAGCCTTGAATAAATCCTCTGTGGATGACTCTAAATACTTAATAATTGATGGGGAATCATATCCAACATATATGCCTAGCCTCCTTTGAGGTCCCATCTTATATCGTTGTGGTGGAGAAACGGGGACATATACAGCACATCCAAATATTTTGAGATGGAAAATATTTGGTTCATGACTCATGATCAATTGAGATGGGGAGAACTGATGGTTACTCATTGACCCGATGCGAATTAATGTTGTTGCATGTAATATGGCATGTCCCCAAGCAGATATTGGGAGTTTTGATTTCATAAGAAATAGTCTAGCAATTGATTGGAGAAGCTTGATCAATGATTCAGCTAAACCATTTTGTGTGTGAACATGTGCAAAGGGATGCTCAACACTTATCCCAATAGACATACGATAGTCATCAAAAGCTTGAGACATGAATTCACCAGCATTATCAAAACAGATTTTCTTTAGAGGAAAATCAGGAAAATGTGTTGTAATCTGGTCAATTGAGCAAGTAACCTCGCTAATGCTAGGTTGCGAGTCAATAACAAGGATACATGTGACCATCTAGTAAATGAGTCAATTAGAACCATAAAATATCTAAAGGTTCCGCACGATGGATGAATCGGTCCTCAAATATCTCCTTATATTTATTCGAGAAAATTGATTGATTCATGATTTATCTTAATTGGTGAAGGCCTTATGATCAATTTGCCTTGTGAAGAAGCAGCACATGAGAAACCATTGGGAATAACCTTTTGGTTCTTCAGTGAATGTCCACATGAATTACTGATTAATTTTCGCATCATTATTGAACTGGGATGGCCTAACCCGTTATGCCAAACTGATATATTTTTAGTAACCTTCTGGTTTACTGTGGCAATTGCCTCAATTGTACTAATCTTAGTGTAGTACAAACAAGTGGAGAATGCGGGTAGTCTCTCCACAATATTTTTAGACCCTTGAATAATACTCGTAATATAAAGGTATTCAACACTTCCTTCACTCATAGTCTCAATATGATATCCATTTTTACGGATATCCTTAAAGCTTAGTAAGTTTCATTGAGACTTGGGAGAGTATAATGCATCAGCCATTTCGAATTGTGTACTCATAGGTAATAATATATTTGCTCTTCCTGAGCCTTCTAATCTTTGCACTACCCGTTATAGTACTCACACTAGCTTCTTTCATTGTGAGTTGAAAGAAATATCTCGCACTTTTTAGAATAGTGTGGCTAGTTGCACTGTCTGCCAAGCATAAGTCTCCATCATTCATTTTCGTCAAATAAATAGATAAAACGAATCACGATCATACGCTACAAGCAAAAGCGGCATTGATAGCACAAAGTCTGAGCTATGAAATGTAATAGATAGCGATTTCAGAAACGCTATGTCAGCCACAGTTATAATAAACCCCTCTTTATCGTTGCTTTTTTTAATGCAATGATTATTGTACATATTGTAGTGTTAATCATCGGTTATACAAGATTTTATAATGACACGTATATAATTTTATAATCAAAAATAAAATAATTAAAATTGATCAAATTAATTAACTAAAAATAATTAATCAAGATTAATTAAATTAACAATGAATTAAATCAAAAATATTTTTATAATAAAAAATTAAATTTTTTTATTAATTAAAATTAGTTTACAAATAAAATCAGATTTACAAAACTAAACCAGAATTAAAAAAAATTAAGTAAACCAGAACACATTACACAAAAAACTAATTAACCAAAACCTAAACCTAATTAACCAAACCCTACTCCGTGAACTGCCTCCCTCCTCCTTCGGCTCTCTCTTCTCGATGTCTTCCTCTCTTCTGTTTCCATCTTCGGCACCATCAATGACGACGAGGACGAGTTCGAGATCGGCGACGACGGGGCGAGACAGAGGAGAGTTTGAGTCGTCTCCTCTGCTCACGAACACCAGCTCTACTCATGACCACCACCTCTTGCTCACGACCATCATCTTTACCAAGAACAAAAAATCAGATTAAAAACAAAGAGAGAGAGAGAGAGAGACCAGAGTCGACTGAGATATCGTCGGTGGAGCAGATGAAGTAGGCGGAGGAGGAGATGGAACAACGGCCTCCGCAACAGATGAGGAAGATTTCAAAGCGGCTTTGGTTTTAGCTTCTTTGATCTCACCCTCAGCCTCCACCAATAATTTGATTGCAGCTCCGACGGGAGCGGTCTCTCCTTCTCCATATCCGCCTTATCAAACTCCAAACCACAACACTCTCTCCCTTAGTGAGTTTCTCGCCTTCAGTTTTGATCCAAGACAGTTATTACACTCTGGTGAGAAGACGCCATAATCGACGAACGGAAGACAACGTGGCGGAGGGAAGGGATAGGCTCGGGGACAACGGAGGAAGCAAAAGAAATGGTGGATTTGGAAGCGAAAGTGAAAGGAAGATGGATATCGACATGTGAGAGAAGAGGAAAGAGATGAAACAAACACAAAAACATATTACTTAATGTAAACATCCTGAAACATTAGAATAGTATCTACCAACGAACAAGATTTTAAAAAGTGTGATCCGCACCATATCTAAATGGATCAATAAGAAACGAGTTTTTATTTTTATTTATAATTTATGTAAACAGTGGTTTTGAATGTTTAAAAACAGAATTTGGAGTTAAGATAAATGACTTTACATTTTATTTGATAAAGTTTAGGCTTATCACTTTTAAGATTTGGAGTTTAACTTTGAAAATATTAGATTTATGATTTAGGGAATATGCTTAGGTTTGGATTTTAATTTAAGATTTGAGATTAATTTTTGAAAATATTAAATTTTTAGGTTAAGAATTTAGATTAAGTTTTGAATATGTGTATATATTATTAATTGCTATATTGTATAATTGAAATTAGTTAAAGTTTAAAAGTTAAATTTCATTCTTTAGGGTATGAAAATTTAAGGATTAGAAATTATAGGTTATATGTTTAATGTTTTGGATTAAGTTAAAAATACTAGTGTTATTTTCTTATTCTATTTTTGTTTTAATACACAAAGTATTCAATCACTCTCTCTCTCGGGATTTATAAATGTTTGTTGAGAGCACATAGAAAAAGATCTTAACTAAACAGAGAAATATAGAAAGAGAGATAACACAAACTTAAAAAGAATTTAGGGTTTTCATCTTTGTTTTACATAGTCACATAATCATATGTAGCTTTGTAGTGTTCAATACTTTTGGCAAAATATGAGCGGGGATAATTAGATTTATGCTTTGGGATATATAGTTTATGTTTAAAGTTTAGGGTTTGGGGTATAACATTTTATATAGTTTAGGTTTATAGTTTAGATTTAGAGTTTAGGGTGAGTTTCGGGTATAACAATTTATATAGTTTAGGTTTAGAGTTTAGGATTTGGAGGATATAGTTTAGGTTTAGAGTTTAGGGTTTGGGTATACGATTTTATATAGTTTATATTTAGAGTTTATAATTGGCCATATAGTTTAGGTTTAGAGTTTAGAGTTTGGGGTATAACATTTTATATAGTTTAGGTTTAGAGTTTAGGGTTTGGGGTATAGAGTTTTGTTTTAGAGTTAAAAGTTTAAAGATTAGGGTTTAGGGTTGGGAGTATAATATTGTATATCCTATCCTAGCATTTTTAAAATGTTGTAATAGAAAATAAAATTTCGCCAAAACGAAAAAACTGCTAATTGTTTGGCGCCCATGGCTCCAAAACTTAATTTTTGTTCCGCTTAGCGAAATTTTGGCATAGCGTTTAAAATGCTATAATAGAAAATAAAATTTTGCAAGAACGAAAATTGGCAAAGTGTTACGCGCCCATAACACAAATTAGGCTCCAAAACTAAAATTTTTATTCCCGCTCAATGAAACTTTGGCATAGCGTTTTTAAAATTCTATAATATAACATTACAACATCATTAATAGCAATTTGCAAAACCGTGCTATCATCAGGTACTATCAATGTTCATATTTCTTGTAGTGATATGTCAAAATAACTTAATAAAATAAATCAAACTTAATCAGGGCTAAAACATATTAGTTCATTGAATAAAAGACAAAAACCAAACACCAATAAAATAAAGCAACAAAGTTCATTAAATAACCATAGCTCAAATCACTTTTTATCTTCATCATGGAACATATCATGAAGTTTTACGTGAGTGGTACGACCATGATCAAAATCATCTTCTCCATCTTCGTACACCAAGTTTGTTTCCACAGTCTTTCCCTTTTGCTTTAATGATTGTTGTTAGAGATCAACAAGAAACTTTGGTGTACGACATGTGTAAGACCAATGGTCTTTTCCTCCACAACAGTAACATACATTCTCATGTATTAATTTCTCTTGATTGTTACCATCTTTGTTTTCCCACTTATGGTGAGAGTACGAGTTCTTAAAAAAAACTCCTCAGTCTCGACCATATGTGTATCCACGTCCACGACTACGCATGTAATGACTTCCTCGTCCATTGTTGTTAGCATGGTTTTGTTCTTTCCTATCATATGATGTCACATTCGTTTCCGGGAATGGAGCAGAACCAGTTGGGTGTAGTCCATGGTTTTTCATTAACAACTCGTTATTTTGCTCAGCCAATAGGAGACAAGATATTAGTTGGGAATACTTTTGAAATCCCTTTTCACGGTATTGTGTCTGTAGGACAACATCATTTGCATGAAAAGTAGAGAAAGTAATCTCTAACTTATCTGCTTATGTGATTTTCTCTCCATACAATTCTAGTTTAGAAGTAATTCTAAATAAGGATGAATTATACTCACTTACATACTTAAATTTGTAGCCTTAGATGTGTCCAATCATAACAAGCTTTAGATAAAATCACAGTTTTCATATGATCATATCTTTCCATTATATTGTTCCAAAGGATTAGTGAAACTTTCACAGTCAAGTACTTGTTACTTTATCTTGATTTTGAGCTTGATTTCCTTCTCTGATCGTATGCTCAAGTCCCTTTGCACTAAGGGAAAATTCAGCATCTAATGCCGATGTCAAATAGTTGTCTCCAGTGATATCAAGAACTTCAAATTCAATACTAGTGAAATTTGACATGGTCCTACTAAAGTGACAAAGTGATGATTAAATTTCGTAAAGAACAATAATTATTTATGCATTCCTATCATACTATTTAACTAAGTTTTTAACCAATATATTTTTTTAAATAATTTAACCACAAAATATATATATAGTCTAACAACATGCCAAAATCTAAAAAGCATAACATCAACTCAAAAGAAATCAAGTTTTAAACATAATCGATACTATTAAATAATAATAAATCAAATAAACTAAATGACTGAAACACAATTCAAAACTTATGTTTCAATAAAGCATGGTTTCTTCGCACAATTCCATTAAAATAAAAAAATATGCAGGCGTCGTCCATTATTGTAAAATATGAGTTGATTTGTTAAAGAAATAAAGCACTTGCAAGATTCTAAACTATATGAGTTTTCTAATAATTTTTTTAAAGAAAGAGCAAACTAGAAAAACATGAAACTCACATAGGTTTTCTAAAAAGTTTTAACAGATCATACTTAAACAAACAATATACTTAATAGTCCATAAAAAAAACGAGGAACTAATCAATAAACCGATCAATTATGAAGTATGAGGTTACTTACCTCAAGGGGAATAATAGAGCGATGGTTAAAGAATAGTGATAGCTTTGCTTGATTAGAGAATTCTCAGACGACTGAGGTTTCGTGTCGATAATGTGTTATGAAAAGAGAAGAGAGATGGGAATTGGTCCATGGATAATAAACATTTTATATAGTAGTATAATAAGGAGTTAGCTTTAGCTTGGAGTTAAAGCTAACAAAAGAAACCGGGAATTAACAAATATTTAAGCTTGGTAATCAAGTAATTCTAGAACTTTTTTTAATGTGGACTTTATAATGGGCATCCACATAATATTTATAACAAGTAAATTTTAGTAGTGCATAAAAATTAGTGGACAATATCCAATTATATAAAAAAAATTCTATCAAGTTATAAAATCTAATTGTCCAAGAAAACAAAGAAAATATGATGGGGCAAATAAATTTGATGAAGTGGGGGTAAAAAGTTGTATTATTAACAATCTACATTAGTTAAGAGATTTTAATAGGGGCAGCTACCCCCAGTACCTCTCTAGTGTCTCAACCTTTAGCAACTATGTTTCGAGACTTTGGAGCGCATCATACATTATCTTATTATATTAGTTTATGACATACTTTTTGGAGGTGAGGTGGTTGTGCTCTACGGGTAGTTCAAATAGATATTAATGGCTAAACCTAAAGGAGGTAGATCGAAATTTTTTTGGCAACTTTGAATTCATCATACTTTGGGAGCATTTTAAGATTTTGAAACTAAGCATGAGATTGCTTGCATGCCTTAGATATGAGCCAACAAAAGAGCAAGGTGACTTCTCGAAGTGGATTGTGGATATCAAAGATGGAAAAACAAATTTGCCTTGACAACGGTTAAGTTTAGATCGATATCCATGATTATTCGCTAATAAAAAAGCGGAGAAAATCATATCCGAACAACTAAAAAATAGCTTACAAAAAAATATTTTGGACGTCAAGTGATAAGGATATGCATAGACATGGATCCATTTTATGTCTTGAAAATGACGAGGTAGATCGAATAAATGATTACACGCTTTTGCATTTACCGAATAACGTTTTTTCTTTGATTAGAACTTCATATATTACATAATTCATGTTATGCTTTTTACATATATCTCAATAAAAATGTCATATTATATATGATGTTGCAAGTGAATAGAAGGTTTATCTTAGCTATGGAAACTTTACTTAGTCACATATCGACACAAATGAAAATGTTGTTATCCTGTAGATATTTGAGTAATGTAAGATTCGCTTGGTTGCCTAGACATTGTTTAAACTCAAGGTTTGTGCTTCTATCATGTGTCCTCGTAACATTGATGCTAAAGGTGGCTTATGTAATGGTACTAGGCAAATCGTTACCCAACTAGAAAGCTATATGATCAAAGCTAGAATAATAACAAAAAAAAAATATGGTTAGAGACCAAATTTTGATCCCGGTAATGTTTGTCATCTCACCTGAAAAAAGGCTTCCCTTCAGAATGGGCCAAAGACAGTTTCTGGTAAAGTTGTGATAACCATCAATAAAAGTCAACATGCTACAAAACATTTATTCGTTTTTATTTAAACTAGTGTCCTCTTACAGCCAATTACATGTTGCACTATCGAGCGTGGAATTAATATCATGAATGAAAATCCTTATAACAAATAAACAAAACAAGCCTTGCAAGAATAAAGAATGTTATTTATAAAACTCCAGAGTATTTCATAGTTCATGGTACGTTTGCACTTATTTTTTAATTTAATTGTAACACCCGGTCCCAGTAGACCGATGTTAACTGATCAAGCATCCTAACCTGTCAGAACACCATAGAAAGGAAAAACGGAAAAGAGAGAGGGGTGAGTGACTTCCCGACAACCAAGTCACTCAGTTAGAACACAATTAAAACCACGTTGCTCAAACTCCTATTCAGCTCCAGAAAGTCTAAACATAAACCCAAAGTCTCCAAACAATAGTACCTTGCGTACTGCGCAAGCAAACTACTAACATGTCATATTCACAATCAACACAACATCACAAACTTGCCATACATGACGTCCACCATGCCATACAGGACTTCCACATGCCATAAAGGACTTTCAACTGTGCCATACAGAACTTCCACGTGCCATGCAAGACTTCCACGTGCCATACAGGACTTCCACAGGCTCGTCAGCCCGTCAAACACAAGCAATATCACCTCATCCAATTACATGCAATCAATATCTCTTACGTAATTCTCAAGCAATATGAGATTAACCTAATCTTGAATTAATTAACAGTTCTATGTGATCATGCAAATAAGTCCTAACATTCATCTAAGATAGAAAAGTAATGTCGACTTAGCGACTAATTCAAGCAATTGCACTCTAGGCATATAGTCAATATGACATAGCAATACATAATACAAGCAACATATTCCTATCAAGACTTATAGCTTGATACTACTCTGGTTTAACCCTAGACTAAGGCAACGAAACAGAAATCCAAACTCAGTGAGAATTAGGTACATCCTTACCTTAGCCTAATATCTCTAGAAGCTGCAGGGATTGGATCTGAAGACAGAATGGGTCCTATTGCGGCTAAGGATATGTCTATGGGTCCTACACCATCAACGGCGGGGGCGACAGTGGCTTCTCCGGTGACCACGGCGGCGGTGGCTCCACCTACGATGGCGGCGACGGTGATGCTCCCTCCGGTGGCTACGCGGCGGCTCCAGGTTCTTCTTGGGGCTACAAGAGCTTATGCTCTTTGTTCTCCAGAGTTTTATATCTCTCTTCTCTTTCATATCTTTTTCCAAGCATGGTTATCTCTCTCTTTTATCTCTCGCAGACTTTCTCTCTTTTTCTCTCTAGGGTTTCGAAAATCATAGGAAGAAAAGCAGGAAGTTTGGCTATTAGGGTTTTGTGTTGTTTTTAAAGTCTAAGGGGAATCCTATATTTATAGGGAGAGGATTATGGTTATGATCATTTTTCTAAATAATGTGGGATAAATTAAAATAAAAGATAGAGTGGACTTTTTAACTGGTTGGACCTAATTAAGAAAACTTAAATTGGACCGGATTTACGGGTCATGATGTTACGTTAATATCTACTAAAGAATGCAAAGTTCATGCAGATGTTATATTTTAATTTAATTTCTAAACCCATCATTAAATTTTTTATGGATTCGTATTGGATTTTGTTTTCTTATCATAAACAATGTGCTTCTTCTTTTTTGTGTTATTTCAATAAGTGGTTGAACTATTTTATGGAATTTTTCCCTCTTAAAAATAAATTTTGTAATAATTTTTTCATAAAAATCTACAAATTACTATATTGTAAAATGGGTTTGAGCACCATAATGTCTAATACTCCGAACTAATTAGCAAATCGTTTAGAAATTTAAATTTTGATAACAAAAAAAAAATTTAGGCCATGCATTTCGAAGTAGAATAAAATTAACAAATTCCAAAACATTTAAACTTCTTTAAAATTAATTGTAAATTAATTTTAAAATTTTCTAAAGATGTGTAAACAATGTTAACATATTCTCAAATTTAGAGTACTTTATGCGCGCACAAAGTATTGGCCACTCACTTTATATTCCGACAAAATCTTGTTCATTTTTAAATAGAAATTTAAAACAAAATATATCCATTGAATATATTTTTTTAAAAACTAAACTAGATGAAAGAAAAAACTTTGAGAAGAGAAATTTAATTAAGTTAGCAAAAATGGAATAAGAACAAGATGATTTTCTAAACAACAAAAGAATGAAATCTCTAGTAGGTAACATTCAAAGAACATTGACCATATATTGGGGCTAATTGGAGATTGACTGTGAAGACTTTTTTTATTTTATTACAGTCTTTAAAGTTTTTTTTTAACAATCAAACTGTAAAACTTTAATAGCCTTAAAAGTCTTCCTTAATTTTTTCACAGTATATTTCAGTTATTTTCCTCATGTCACGTTACTTATTTTTAAAGTCTCTATTTTATGACTTTAAGATTTTTAAAAGTCACAGCCACAATTTTAAAAGTCAAAGTTTCTAAAGTAAATTATTTTTTAAAAAACTCAACAGTAAGAGTTTTTAAAGTATCAAACAATCAGCCCTATTATGTCACTTTATGGTTACTCATCAAATTCTCCTTAAAAAAGGATAAAATCACTTGGTCAATTATGTATCTTTTAATTTATTACTATAAATTTGAAATTATAAAGAAAGAGTAAATGCAAATTAATTATATGACATTGACCATCGAAGTGTATCGCTAAGGGAATAGTACCTAACGAGTGTATCATTGTTATATAACCATTACCTCAACTGATGAACAACACTATACCAAAATCTGAATTTAACAAAAAGAAGATGGCAACTTCCTCATACAGTTTTGTTGTTGTTTCTTTGGTAGTTCTCTTAATTTCTCCGTCGGCTTTAACCTCCACAACATTCATTGACGCCATATGCAAACATGTCAACCTCTTAACCGGCAAAGCCTTTTGCGTCCAAACATTGACTACATATCCTCAAGCTGCTTCTGCCACCAACACAGTACTAACATTTAGCATACATAACTACTTTTAAAAATATTAGATAGAGAAATAAATCACTTGTTACGTTCCAACGATTTGGTTTCTATATCAGTTAAATCTTGACCTTGTATTATCAATTAATGTTTAGAAGTTATGGTATTTTAAAATTTCAAGATTGTAAATAATTAAGAATCAAAATCTACATTTAGAGTCGTAACTATATTTACAATTCAAAGTTTTTGTACTTATGTTCATATTTATCTTTCTCAATTTAAACTTTTAATCTTTTTATAATCTGAATCTTTAAATGTGTAGTTCCAAGCGGCTCAAGCCGCGCTCAACCTCGGCATATCCTATGCTGAGAAGTCTGCGGGTTTTGCGAGAAGAGCGGCAACGAATAATCCAACCTTGAAGAAGCAGTTCAGGGCATGCCAAGATGCCTTTATGAGCATTAAAGCTTCTTTGCATAGCGCTGTATTAGAACTTAAGGAATCACCGGATACAGCAAACTATGATGTCATGGTTTGTAGTGATCAGACAGAGATGGTTAAGAAGTTGGTCGGGAAAAATACAGACAAGGATTCGAAGACCATTGTGAATATGGCACTAATGATGGACAAACTTCAGGGTATTGCCGTTGGAGCCACCGTAGCAGTTGGTGGGTAAATATGGTGATGTTAATACATATCGATGTGATTAGATTACCGTTTTGGTTGATTTTAGTATGATGATTGTGACTATATCATTATAATTTCTAAAGTAGCAACGTTTTCTTTTAATAGGGAAAATCCATTTTCTTTTTCAATGGAATATATAACTAAAAACCAGTGTTCAGAAAATTAATAAATGCAAAGCAAGCACTAGATCCGGAACCCTTAAAACAAGACTCTAGAAATTCTTTAACCTAACCTCTAAACCACCTAGTAGGAACCTTGATAGTTTCATTACGTTTAGATGGATTTATAATAACTAGTATATATAGATAGATAGATATATGTATATATATACAAAAAAAGGTCTATTGTTGCATCATTTTTTAAAAAACTTAACATCATTTTAAAAATGATGCATGAATTATCGAGTCATTTTTAAAAGCGACTCTAAATCTGGTGAAGCTAAATATACTTTGCATCATTTTAGAAAACGACATGATAGTATATATTTAGCATCATTTATATTTCATTAGTATCATTTCTGTTAAGCGATTCTATTTTTTAATAACATCAGTTTTTAAATGACGTTAAATTTAACATTTGCATCACTTTCAAACTGATTCAAAACGTTTTACTTACATCGGTTTTAAAACGATGTTAAATTTAACATTTGCATCATTTTCAAACTGATTCAAAATATTTTACTTACATCGGTTTAAAACGATGTTAAATTTAAAATTTGCATCACTTTCAAACTGATTCAAAACGTTTTACTTACATCGATTTTAAGATGACGTTAAATTTAACATTTGCATCACTTTAAAATTGATTCAAAAATTTTTACTTACATCAGTTATGAAACGACGTTAACGTTTGACTTACATCATTTTAATTTATTTTGTAAAAATGATACTAAAATAAATTCAAGGAAGTTTATTTAATTGAATTTTATTCAAATATTTAAATAATATTTGTATTCTGATTATATTTGGTCTAAATATTTTTGTATACTTGATAATAATCATATTTTCACAAACTCAAAAACTGAATCAATATCAAATCTGCATATGTCTTCAACAAAGAAACTCGATTACATGAAAGTAATAAGACTCACTAGAATTAAACAAACGAAAAGAACACTAAAGAAAATAACACTAAAGTAATAAGATTTAAGTAACGAGTCATCTATCCTCATAACACTTATCCCTGAAATATAATAAATAAACAAAAGAAAATTATTAGTGATCTTTAATTTGAATATTGTAAAACATTAAAGGAGAAAATATATGTACCTCTACAATTCCCTGGAGCTAGTAAGATCCTTAATGATATTACTCATCTCATTAAGTTTGTCTTCTAAATCATTCATCTTTACCACTTTCTCTTCTAACTCAAATACTCGTCTCTTTAAGCAAATTAGTTCTGTATATGCATCACTGGATGATATGGAAGTGCGATTCTGAAAGAATGTAGAAGGGGTGTGACCAAGACCAGTACACCGAACACGACCAGGACGTTCTGTCCCAAATACTTGAAAGAATTCATCATTCAAATTTGGTGTAGAATTGTTTTCAGAAGTGTTAGCCGCATTTTCAATCATCTTCTCCTTTAGTTTTTCCTAAAAGTGAAAGAAATCAGGAAGCAATAAAATTATACATTTGATCAATTATAAATATCATACCAAGATTACTAAAAAAAGTATGCAAGAATCTGACCGATAATTCTCGAGCTTCTTCATTGACAAAGCTTCCATTCTTCTTTTGGCGTGTGCACACAAAAATCTCTCCACGATTCGGACGTTTACCCGTTTTTAGAAACTGTACATTTTAATCCAAATAAATTAAATATAGAAAAGATAGTAACTATAAGTTGTAAAGACACTTACGATTTCTTTTGACTTTCTACATATGCTTTTTTCCCCTAAGGTACATGGTGTCTTGTAATAGCTCCTACTTTTTATATTTTGCTCTCTGAGTTTCTACAACTCACAAGTATAACAACATGTTAGTAAGCTCACAACAATATATTACAATTAAATGTGTACGTTTTTTTACCTTAGCCCTTTCACCAAATTGTAAATATACAAAATCTTGCCATTGTTCCATAGGAATAAGCTCAGTCCGAGCCTCATTAGATTCCTCGGGAGTGTTACGTTTATAGTGGTCCCATAAGCAACCTTTTAAACCTTTGCACTTTTGGCTCAAATTTTTCATCAATAATTTCTTATAATTCTCATTTGAAGCATCGAAAAAGAACTTGGACTGTGTTTAATAACAAGTGAAGATAAGTAAGGTCACACGCGTTAAAAGTTTTGTTAAAGAGAAACTAATATAATTATTATACATGCATGTAATCCCAAGCTTCATCCTTTCGCCATTGTTATACTTGCCTCCAATCTACATAATTTATAGGAAATTTGTTTAAATCAGTGTTGAACATGCCAAGCCATGTACCAAATAAACCTCCAATTCATTCCTCAGGTTGGTTATGTGGACCAAACACAAGAACCACTATACGGTTCTCCATTCCCCATACATCTTGTGCAGTAAGACGCTCCTCAGTTACGTTTCCATTCGAACCTACAAGAAAAACATATAGCTATAAACTGTTTTTTTTTTTGAAACTCCAAAGTTTAGTTTACCTATAACATTAACTACCCATTTTCCTCGCTCACGCCTTGTGTATATCAAGGCGATGTATTGTTCACATGAAAAAAATTTTCATTTGTTTCTCCATCTTTTGTCTCGTTAGAATCATACAAATTCATTTGTACCTAAAACAGACTCATGTATATATTAGTTTTCTTAATTAGTGACTTACATAAAAAAAAAAGTCAACAACAAAGATAACAAGTTACTTGTATAACAATGCGAAACATATATTGATCTCCATTCAAAAGATTTCATGATTACAGCAAAAAAAGAAAAGCTTTCATAAAATCATGGTCTAAAGCATAAGTATGCATCATCTACATTATGCATAGACAATTTCTTATAACGAACATAAAACATAGTATCTCTATGAATGGTATCTTTACCAAAACAGAGGCATTTAGGTAACATTTAAAGAAAAAAAAACTATTACCAATAGCATTAAAAACCACTAGCCGCATTTAGGCATTTAATTAAACTTTAAAGAAAGTTTCTACACACCATTAGATAATTATCGAGGTAAGGTTTAGCAGAAAAAGTTAGAAAATTAGAAAATAGATATAGAGAGATTATGAGCTAGTTGATAAGAACGATAACTTGAAAAAGGTTAAGAAACAATTAAAGAATAACCTTTGATCAAATGTTTTCCATGCTAGGCCATCTCTAGGGTGTCTTAATTTTCCATCATTATTGTCTTCAGAAGCATGCCATTTCATACTTTTTGCTGTTTTTGGTGACATAAACAACCTTTGCAATCGTGGCTTCAAAGAAAAGTAACGCAAAATCTTAGCAGCTTGTCTTTTTTCCCGTTTTCCTTCCTGAAGCTGACTCATTTTCTCCTTCTGTGCTTTTAGTTTTCCATCGTGAAGTTTCACAAATTTTGCAAACATCTCATCTGATATCTTCTCCCCAAAACAACATACAATCATTTGGACATGCATGTATTTGTTCATAATCTAGTCAAAGTTTCTGAATGATCTTCTTTAGTTCATAAAGTGAAGACGACAGCTTGGCATGCTCAAACAATTCTCTTATAAGATCAAGTATCATTGATATCCCCTTATCACTGATCTTAGTGATACACTCGATGTGATATAACTTTAGCACAAAATCTAGTTTGGAGAATGAAGTGCAGCCCTTGTAAAGTTCTTCACGAGCATCTGATAGCAACTCTTCATATGCGCTTCTTTCATTCATTTCGGGTGATTGATTTACCGCTTCATCCTCAAAGATTGGTTGGTTAGACGCACCAGCCCCCTCATCAAAATTTGTACCAATTTTAGGAAAAATATCGTTAAGTAGATTCATTATTTAATGTTCATTCAAACTATTTTCTGACGGCACTGCAGAGCTTATGATATCTAAGTGTTCACCATGGAGATGCCAATTTGTATATGTAGGTAAGAAACCATGATACATCATGTCTCCATGTATATCATCCCTATATTTATTCTTCACGAGGCAGCATCGACGACAAGGACATTTTAACATGTTTGCATTAGTCTTGGAAAAGGCAAATTCTAAAAATTCTTTCACACCATCGATATATTCTTGAGACAAACGAGGTTTATTAATCCATGACTTATCCATATTAACCTATAATAGTGAGCAAACGTACTAAAATTTTTAAAAAACTCGTCAACATTCAAAAAAAGACACACAATATCACATAAAATGTAGCACACAGATCAACAAACTATATAAAAAAGTAGGTAGAAATTAAGCAAGTCATAGTATCTTACTTTTGCTTTGAATGTGTGTAGTTTTTAAAGTGTTTTTAGATTTTGGATTTTAGATTTTGGTTTTTTAGTTTTTGGATTTTCGTATAGATTTTGGATTTTCGTAAACTTGAATGGTAACCTCAATTAGTCTTTGATTTCTATTTATAATAATTTAAAAAATTTTCAGTTACATAAATTTTATTTTTTTATTGTTTGTTATAAACTAGAAAATAAAACATACTTTATAGTTTAATAAAATTAAAGAATTATAATTTTTTGTCAAATAATACGAAAGTTTATTAATGAAAATGCATATAGATTTATTTTTACTCTTTTATGGATGAGAAATTAGCATGTATATTTATTTTGAAATAATAATAATAATTTTTTAAAAAAGAAAAAACATTAAAAAAAAAATTGAAAGTTTCTCTTTGGTGACAAAAACCCCTATAAAATAGGATAGGTTTTCGTTTTCCGATTAAATTTGGTAGAAGAATTTAAGAAAGGATCGAACCAGAACTTGAAGAACCCAATCAGAATTGAACCGAATTTTTAAAACACTCAAACGGTTCCTAAACCTAACTACCCTAAGATCAAAGAACCGAACTAGAATCGACTGAAATACCCAAACGTCTATCCATATGAAAATTTTTAAGATTATAAGTAACATGATTTAAACAAAATTTTGATCCGCGTAAATTCTACTATCAAATAACGTTATTTTGTCCTAAAATTTTCATGCCCGCACCGGGTGTTGACCCGTAACCTAGTATTACATATAATTGGTGCTATTAGAGCATGTGCATTAGAGTATCATAGGGTGAGTTCAAAAACTGTTTGCGGGCCCCACAAGTGAAATTTTGATGATATTGTCTCGTCGAGAGTCTCTCGTAAGAGACGAGTTTAGCAACTGTTCGCGGGTCTCACAATACGTGGCGGTCCGCGATTGGTTCATTTATTAATTTTTTAAAAAATAATCAACCAAAAAAATAAAAATAAAATAAAATAATCTAAAAATTGGGTTGGGATTCGAGCTCCCCTAGTTCTCAAATGGGATGCCCTTACCATCAGCATGTTCACCGAGAAACTATTTCATACGCTAAGTGAACTAAAAAGCAACAAGATAATAAAAAAAAAAAACTGAGACTAAATCATTTTCCTAAAAAGGATAAGACCGTGCCATCAATTGTATTATCATGATTTGGTACATAAGAGCATGTTTAACGCAGTTTCTTAACTGCAGCTCTTAACAATATTTTAAATTTAAAAAAAGATCAAAAATAAAACGTAAGATACGGTTTTTTCGAGTTTTTAATTAAGAGCCGGTTTTTAACCGGCTTTTAAGAGTTTTTTTTTTTTTGGGTCAGAACAATTTTATTTTCAGATCCGTTTCGCATCCGTTTCAAATCCGTTTTTTTGTTTTTGGATTTTGGATTCGTTACATATTCATTTACGATTTTTGGAGTTTCGGATCCGTTTCAGATCTGTTTAAAATATCCCGATCCGAATCCAAAATACCCAAAAATATCCGTTTCGGTTCCGTTTTGGCTCCGTTTCATATTCGTTTTTTGTTTTTCAGTTTTTGGATATGATACGGATATGTTTACGATTTTTGGAGTTCCGGATCCGTTTCGGATCTGTTTAAAATATCTTGATCTGGATCCAAAATATCTGAAAATATCCGTTTCGGTTCCGTTTTGGCTCCGTTTCATATCCGGTTTTTTTCAGTTTTTGGATATGATACGGATATGTTTACGATTTTTGGAGTTTTCAATCCGTTTTAGATATGTTTAAAATATCCCGATCCGAATCCAAAATATCCGAAAATATCCGTTTCGGTTCCGTTTTGGCTCCGTTTCATATCCGTTTTTTTTTTTTTCAGTTTTTGGATATGATACGGATATGTTTACGATTTTTGGAGTTTCGGATCCATTTTGGATATGTTTAAAATATCCCGATCCGAACCCAAAATACCCGAAAATATACCTAAAAATACTCGAAAATACCCGATAATACATCTAAAAATACTCGAAAATATTTCGGGTTTTGTTTAAGTAAAAAAAAAATTTATTTAAAAACCCCATTTAGAGTTCTTGCAATAATAGACAAAAATTGCTAAGAATCCCAAAGGGTTCTTGTTCTAAAAAAATTAATTAAAAAGTGGCTAAGAACTCCAAAGGGTTCTTAGCATTGAACATGCCCTAATTGACTCAGAACCTATTTTCAATAATCTTTTCATCTCAGGAAAAAAAAATCACTCACCTTTTCAAAGAGGGATTCTTTGAATGATTGGTTTCCCTCACAAGTTGAAAAAATTGGTTGTGTATCTCTACTTGTAACGAATTGTCTGCTTCACTAACCTGGAAACTTATGGTAACAAACAACTTTAGATAATTGAGAGAGAGATAACTAAAGAAAAACTCTAAAATCTTCTCCAGTAACAAATCAGAAACTTGGAAAATGAACTAAGAAGCTTCTACCATGCCTACAATGTAATGCCGAGTTCAACTGTTTAAGCAAAGCGTTGAAGAGGTATGGTGTATAATAAGATTCAAGAAAAAGAAGACATTACATAAATGTTTGTGGTTTAATGTTTCTGTAGCTTTGTTTATTTAGGTTAGGAATTAGATGATCTGTATTAAGGATAAGCTTTGTTTAAGAGATGATTTTCATTATAGAATATATGTAACATTATACATGAGTCGAGTATGTAATAAAGGAAAACAAATATATACTGTAAAAGATGGCCAACTCTCTCCCGCAATACGCCACGTCATCAATCTCGGTTGATGTGAAGATGACAAATGTCATTACATAATTAAAACCCAATAAAATTAATTGTTGTATTAAACGTATTATCTATAAAACCATTATTGAGTCTGAGAATACGAAAAGTCATTTGATTTTTTATTAAGATTTTAAATTTAGAATCGAAGAATATCAAAAGTCATTTTATTTGTTATTAAGAGTTTTAAGTTTAGAATTGAATTATTATCTTTAAATTGATGAAAAACCTTAATAAAATGCGACAGTCGAACGATTATCATCTCAAAAGCATGAGCAAGAGTTTTTTAAGTTTTTTTATCGATTAGACACACAAACGTATGCATCTGGATATGATGTTAGGAATCTTATTGCAAACGGTCGAACTGAATCTTTCATAATATGATATGGTGGTGCGCTCTTGCAACCATTGATCATGATAACTGTAAGCT
>OVAN01001991.1:0-36319 GCA_900406275.1 Anastatica hierochuntica | reverse complement strand
TTTCGTTATCTAACTTACTCACGATTTCTGTCTTATTGTCATCGCAGTTTATTTTCGTATTTCTTATTCANCGCTATCTTGATCTGTTGATTTCTGGCTACAGAATCCGTGAACCACATAACATTGACAGTGAGAATTTCGGTTCCCACAAAAAGAATAATGATTTCCTTTGGAGAAAAAATATAACATCTTTAAAAAGCTCATTAGGAATTTACCAAGGTCTTGTGCCAAAAAGAATTCATATAATGCGGACGAGATCCTAAAAATCATGGCCGAAAGGTCATGACGGAATGCGGACGAGCTCTTAACTATGATCATCGAATGAGAACCAGATCCTAAAAACCATAGCCGAAAGGTTATGGCAGAATGCGGACAAGTCCCCAAAAACCATGGTCGAAAGGCTGTGGCAAAATGCGAGCCAGATCCTAAAGATGTTAGATGCAATACATCAAAACTATGAAGTAGCAAAACTAATAAATATGTGCACTCCTGCTCCTCATAGTACGCGGCTCATAAAAAAACTTAAAACCGGTCGGTCACAATAAAGCTAGCAAAACTCTGACACACAGTGTCAAATAAGGCTTTGGCCCAGGGACTAAATGTCCAAAGAGGCCTTGTCCCGAGAGGCAGGTGTGCCCGCCGATCTTATGTATTAAAACATGGATCCCAATTGAGACCAAGGCATGTTAACTAAATGCTTATGGGATCGCAACTTATACGACATGAAGTTAGCAGGGGACCTTGGCTCACCAAGGGTTTGAGGCCCTAACTCATGGTTAAGATCACCACGGAACCATGGTTCTTCAGGCCATGTGTCTCTGAGCTTATATATCAAATATAAAATTTTGTAAATCTAATGCCCAAGAGATCAAGGGCCACCAAGGGCCATGTGCCCCATCTTTTTCTTTGAATGCAGGTTCAACGACGAAAGATCGTAGACTTACCAAAGCTATGGATGTCTAGGCCCCAGTAGAGTGGCCAGAACCAACAGACCAGAGCTTTCCAGTCAACTAAGGTTCTGAGCCCCATAAATACGGATGTCATGCCCAAAGAGCAAGAGAGCCCTATAACTCCAAGGAGAACAAAAGTAGCTAACCTCTACCATGGAGCTGACAGGATCAAATATCAAATAAGACGGATCTAGTCTATGCCCTCGAAAAGGAGTATGGAGATAGCCTAGCGTAACCAGCACAAACTCATTCATTGCAAAGGCCTCTGATGCAACTCACCAAAGCCATAATATTGACTCGACGTCTCCTCGATAGAGTATGTCTATCAAAATAATAGACTAAGAAGATGACCGAGCAATAAGAAGGTCGAAAGAGTGAAAAGCAGCAAAAAGGAACCAAGCAGGAGATGAGATGAAAGCCCTAGCAGTTTGCCAAGGTTAAAGGTCTCAAATCTCAAAATCATAGGAAGATTCAAGACCAAACGACCCGAAAACATGCTAAAAGGAGTGAAAGTCCGAAGGAATTTCAACACCCGCGAAGAAACCCACGCAGAGTAAAATGCGGTGTTAGGCGAAACCAGCGCATACAAGTCAAGACGGTGTTCGCTGATTCCCCGTGGCCTTTAATAAAAAGCCATCGAGGGTATCAGGGCTTTTGTCACTTGAAGAAATAGCGAGAATTTTCATAACCTCCACTGGCGGAAATGACCTACTCGTAATAAGATGATGGCTATGGAGCCTCGAGATGACAAAGAAAAGGTCACGAAGAGATATCCATATCCCGCATTCAGAAACGATGGCTACCACGGAAGAAAGTTCATTCCTATGGTCCAAAGCCAAGGCTAAGGCAAAGATTGGGTCAAAGGAGTAGAAGCCAAGTCATATGTGATAAAAGACCATGGCGACAAGTTTTGATAAATGAAAGGCGAAGAAATCCATGGATTTTATTACATCATTAGAAGATTCTTTATAAAATAACAATGGCTAGCTAAATACTACAAAGCGTCCTACTACAAGGATGGAAGCTATTACATTGGGTCTCATCAGTACATCTCTAACGACTAAGAAACGGTGAGAAGCCATGCAATATCCTGGAACCCGCATGACCTGAAGCCAAAGGCGCAACCAGATTTCTGCTAAGGCTAAGGACGCCTCCCCTCCTTGGACCTAGAGTGCCTATCGCCAAAGGATGAATCTACACCATGGAGCCACGCCAAGTATCCCCATGATAGATAAGACCAGACCAGATTATAAAGCAACTAGGGCCAAGGACTGGAGAAGAGGCACCAAAGGCGATGAATCATCCTCAGCCCGGAGAAGCCTTGATTCCTTCTATTGTCATGGCGGCGATAGACCCCGGAGAGTCCAAGGGGACCTAAACCCGTCAATTGTGGCTATTGTGGCCACAATGACCCAGGATGGCCAGGTCGTCGTACTAAGGATTCCATCATCTTCCGACCATGGTTTCTGATGCCAACACGGCTCACCTTCGACCTGGAAAACCACCTTCATTCCGCCAGTCCCTGTCATGGATAGCCTTGGCGAAGCTAAGCTTAAAGGAAGCACCAAGGATGCTAGTACGAGAGGAGGAGATCACCAAGGTTGAATTCCATTCGGATGGCCATGGCAGCAGCCAACATGATGAACCACCACTGTTTCCTTGCTCGATGGAAGATCCCGAAGGTCGTCATCTCATCACTATAGACGATGCACGCCTTCATGCCAGATCTGAAACGGCACAGAGCGATCGATGTTAAGCGTTGACCCGGATTTCTTGTCTTGATGAGGTCTCCACCCTTGGAGCACAAGGGTAATCCAGAGGCGATCCTCACGACTGAGGAAGCCCAAGAGTCTCCTAAGCGAATCTAGAGCTGGTCCTTTGACGACCTCATCTCAAACCTGCAATCCAGAAAGAAGAACGATCATGTTGCATGTCTATAGATGGATGACGAGACGCTAAAAATCGAACTTTAGCGATCTCCACAAGGTTTTCATGGAGATCATATGGCTTAAGAATGACGATTCGCCATGGAAATCAGAAAATAAACGTTACCTTAGTGTTGGAAGCTGAAGCGGCAGAGACACGAACGACGAAAACCGTTAGAGATCTGTAGAATCGAAAGAGAAATGGTCAGAAACCACTCAAAGATCTACGGAAAAGATCCTCAATGGTGAAATCCCTAAGTCAAAATCAAAGATCTACTGCCATCGACTCAGCACAATCACTACTAAGGGTGAAAGAAAGCCATATCTACTGGAAATGCGCTAAAGACTTAAAGGAAAAAGCAAAGGAAGTGGTGATCTTTCAAGAGAAAACCCTAATCTAACTTTTAGGAGGCAAGAAAAAAGTAAAATGACCAAGACTCATCACTTTCCCGCCTATATATATACCCGTAGCGATTATTGGCCGAAGACGAAAAGAGAAGCCCAAATTAAGCCATGGAGTTCGAGCCCAAGAGTTCATCAAAAAAGATGCGGCCCACCAAGCACTAATGAGACTCACCAAGGATGAAGCTATAGCAGCGGGGACCATGGCGAGAGCTTTTTCTTGTTTTTATTTACTTACACAAAGTCGATCCCAACATTAAGGTATGAACCGAAATCTCTTAAGACAGGATTTACTCTTCAAATTCCACACGTGGAAAATGAAGAGTGGGGGCAACTGTTGGGGATAAATTTATTCCCTTAGAGTCCGACCATAGCCTAGACCAAGGAGACGTAAATAAACATCCTGGTTGTAGGTGATAACCGAGGCCATAGCCAAGGACACCATCGCCAAGTCGAGGCCATAGCCGAGGTAGGGCGGATATCCCCTAATTTGGTCTAAGATCTTAAAAGATAAGGATAAATGTCTTAATTGAATCTAGGAAAACATTCCTTTTGTATGATAGACTCGAATATAGGAGTTATCCATAAAATAAATGGAAACCCTAACTCGAAAAGCTAGAAATACAAGGAAAGAACCGTAATGAGAGGATTTCGATCCCCCGATCCAACCTAAGACTTTGAAACACACTCTATTGTAATTGACCTCTTATTCATCAATAAAGAAGAGTCTTTTACACATCGTTCCTTTCTCTCTCTCTCTCTCGCTCATCTTCTTCATCTTTGATCTCTCCCTAAAAAACTCTAAAATCATCGATAAGTTGTTCTTGTTCTTCTCCATCGAAGGACGTCCAAAAAACCCCGAAATACTTATTATAAAATATATACTTTAAAACTAAAAAAATTTTAAGAACGAGTGGGAATTAATTAGGTTCCAACATTTTTCTTAAAATCAAATTAAATAATAGAATCATAGAAAAATAATTAAAACTAAAAGGTGATTAAATGATGTTAGGAGATTAAAAATCAAAACAAAAATAAGATATCTTAGGTTCATCGCAAAATTATGAGAGGACTCTCAACAATTTTTTATGAAAAATAAGACAACATATTTGTAGATTACTTTTTCGTTTTTATGTGTTATGAATATAAAATCGAGGTTACCTTTTAATTTTATATAAACCATCTGAAAAAAATTTCAAATTTGATACAATANATGAAAGGAGAATTTTAAAAAAAAAAAAAAAAAAAATGATTACTACCCAGAGTGTGACCAAACCCAAGCCTATAAGTAAAAACAGTTCATTTTTATTTGCATTCTATATTAAGTGGAGTGGTTATTTTACACCATATTAAAAAATCAGATATAGAATTTTCTGTCTAAGTATATAATTTTACTGTGAAAGAAATCTAAAATAATTTTAATTTATCAAATATTATGGCAATAATAACTTTAATATTTTTATAAGGAATATCTAATCACAATGATATTCGGTCAAACATTATTTTGAATCCAAAAATTAAATAGATGATCATATGAAAATTATTTAAGTTAATTTTGAACTAGTAAAATATTAATTAGGGAAAATACACATAAAATTTAACTAAAATAAAATAAAAAATAATAAACTAAAACAATATATAATTTTATTCGTGCAATGCACGAGTCAGTTTCTAATATTACTAATGGTTTGCTAAAAGACTTTCTTCCTCAAGTTTTTTTTTTGAGAGATTAAATTTGAACAAGAGTAGTAAATTTAAAACAATTTGCAGAACTTTGTCGATAATATACTTTTTGGAAACATTTTTATGAGTACTTGTATATATACTTAGATATAAAATATGTTACGAAAATGTTTCCAAAAAGTTTGGTATTAATTAAGCATTATGTTAAACAATTAATTACATGTTAAAATGTATATATAAGCGAAGCAAAAAATGTATATATAAACAAGTAAATAAAAAAGAAAATGTAACATTTAAGATTAATTTACAGAAATACACTTAAAAGAAAAAGAAATTTTACATTTACACCTGTCTTTTGTTGGTTCTCAAATTTACACCTCCTATTTGCACAAAAGTCAAAAATACCCTTTTTATCTTTTAAGAAATAAACCTTAATAGGATTTAAGGTTTAAGGATTATAGTTTAGGGTTTAGGGTTTAACTGTTAGGGTTTAAGGTTTAGGGCTTAGGGTTTAAGGCTTAGGTTTAGGGTTTAATTATTAGGGCTTAGGGTTTAGGGTTTAGGTTTAGTGATTAGGGTTTAGGGTTTAGCTATTAGGGTTTAAAATTTAGGAATTATGGTTTAGGGTTTAACGTTTAGTGTTTCTTTTAGTCTAGGGGTATAATGGTCTTTTCATTAAAAAAGGAGGTGTAAAAATAAAATTTTTTCAAGCAGGGTTATTTTTGAAAAACAGACAATACAAAGGTGTATTTTTGTAAGTCTCCCAACATTTAATGATATACTAAATATGTAAGAATTTTTACTTTAGATTCTACTGTTACACTACAAAAAAGGTCTATTGTTGGAACCTTTTTTTTTAACTTAGCATCATTTTAAAAATTATGCATGAATTAACGAGTCATTTTTAAAAGTGACTCTAAATCTAGTGAAGCTAAATATATTTTGCATCATTTTAGGAAATGACCTAATATAATAGTACATGTTTAGCATCATTTATTATTTGTTAGTATCATTTCTGTTAAACGATTCCATTTTTATTATAACATCAATTTTAAAATGATGTTAACTTTAAAAATTTGTATCACTTTCAAACTGATTCAAAACATTTTATATTTACATCAATTTTAAAATGACGTTAAATTTAACATTTGCATCACTTTCAAAATGATTCAAAACTTTTTCATTACATCGACTTTAAAATGACGTTAAATATATATGCACAACTAGGTAAGAAATATAATATGTAATATAACAGCACGAAATATTCATATGTAATATGACAATAAAAAATGATACAATAAAACGTGGTTTAGTTTATATCCTTAATCATCAAAAAGTAGAAATTATTGTAGAGTGAGAACGTAAAGTAAAGCAAATACATTGGTTACTTGGCATTCTCGTAGATTCGATTATTTTTACTTATCATCCATTTCTATTGTTGTTATGAAAACAAAAAAAGTCATTCATATTTTGTAAATTATGAAACAGAAGAACATAAAACAGAGAGAGATCCATAAGTACAAAATGAGATTTGAAGAAAATATATGTGTATATGAGTCAGCAATCGTCTTAGAGCATTTTCAATGGTACTCTATTTTCCACTATAAACTCTATATTTAAAGTAAAATGAGCTCCAATGGTACTCTATATCTTACTCTAAAAATAGAGAAACGAATAGTGTTACTTCAAGCATAGAGTAACACTATTCATTTACTCTATTTTTAGAGTAGAACTTTTTTATTTACAAATTAATCATGAACTTTTATATGTTTTCAATTTTTACCCAATAAAATTATATATTATATATTTTCACTTTTAAATTAAACTATACTAAAAAAAATTAATTATCTAATTAGTTAAAAATTTAAAATTAACTAATGACATATATTAAATTAGAAAAATACAATAACATGATAGATTGAAAAAAACAAAAAACAAAGGACTCCAAATAACAATTAGAGAAACTTATTATAACACGAAATTGTAATTTAATAATCCGGTAAAACGTTTCTAGAACCACCAAGATCATTAAAATATTGTCGAAAGTATCTGATTCCAATAATTCTTTTCTCGGTATAGAAAAATCAAAGACAAAGAAGCCCACTTCTCACTACGAAACGCGTTAATTGATCATTTGTAGGAGAAGTACATTAATGATTATATTAGCTAGACGACCATGTACAAGTCATCTGCTATTTATTTATGTGTTGTAATAAAATTTTAATTTTAAAATATACGTTTAATTTTAGTAATTTAATAATTTTTGTGGATGATTATCATAAAATAAAATAAAAGGGGTGAAATTTAAATATTTTAAAGTTGTGGATTGTACAATAAATTAAAAACAAAAGAAAATAGAATATATTTGAAATATTCTTTTTTAGAGTAAGAAATAGAGTGAACCTTGGAGCAAACTCATACTCTATTTTTAGAGTATTCTATATTTGAAATAAAAAATAAAGGGAACTATTGGAGATGATCTTAGGAGATGAGTATACACATTAACCATCAAACCAAGACTTGTATGGTGCTATCTCTGTTGTGAAGTGACAAAACATAATTGGCCTTCACCACATAAGACTTCAAAAAATCTTCATCACGTAATAAACATTAAGAACATATGCGAAGGGAACATTCTGTTTGATGTGGAGCTCTTCCTAAAGAGTTTTCCAACCCTTTTTCAGTCTACATGTTCCCGGCAATCACCACGGAACGTTTCAAGTTTGCTTGGTTCTCAATCGTTGAATATGATCTGGCAGCGGCAAAATTCTGTTTTTGCGTCTATAATAGCTTATAAAGTTAATCCATGGATTCTGACAAAAAAGTTAATCATTGATAAAAAAAATTGGAGAGTTAACTGAGCCGTGTAAAAGTTTTAGAATTGGTAGTGATGAGTAAGATTGAGTTTCACAGAATTTATATTTAAAGAATTTTCAGTAATGTAACTACAAGAGAAGGAGATGGACACATGGAAACGTGGAGGAAAGCAACTAAAATCCTATAAATATTGATTTTTTTAATTTGAATTGTGCAGGAGGAGAATTGTTTTTCAAAATTTGAAACGCACAATTGTTTTTTTTTTGTCAAACAAACCCACAACTTTCGTTTATTTTTGTTAAACTTATCCTTGGCCAAAAAAATGTTTTTGTGAAAATAATATTTAATGTAGTTTTATTGCTTTTAGCATCAGAAATTACAAATGATACGAAAATGTTAACAATTAACATCACTTATAAATAATTGATGCAAGTTTTAAAAATTTAACGTCAATTTGAAATATTGATGCTAAGTATGTAGTCTTTTTTTTTAAAAACAAATTTTACATCTGTTTTTGAAATGATACTAATAAAGAGATGTTAAATATTGTTTTTTTTGTAGTGTTAGGATTCTACAAAATGATTTGTAAGAGAAAAAGAAGATTCATTATTATCGCATTAGTAATGTTTCTGACGACGAGTTTCCTTCACGACCAAGTTATGTTCTACTCAAGCCGCTACTGTGGATAAAAGGAGAACAAACAATGTGAAATAAATTTAACTTTAGACTGGACAATTATCCAAGAATATAATAGGTAAAATCATTGTTATTCATCATGTTTATTTTTGTATTTTTTTCGTTATGTAATTTACATGTATGCTTCCAATTCAATATTAATAAAACCCCAACTTTAAAAGAAAGATTATCAGAAAGTAGTTTTAAACATCCCATCTCATTCTGTTGGACAAATATTGCCACTCTTCTTCCTTTATGGAGTGTTCTTCGCCAACAACAATGTCTCATGGTTGGCGTGGGACTATGGCAGGTCGGGAGGTGTTGCGCCAAGAAGTTGGATGGGTGGTTGGTGATGGAAAAAATGTTCGCGTATGGGGTGAATGTTGGCTTTCTACGTCATCTCCGGTATCGGTTATGGATTCGGCCTCTTTTGAGCACCAGGGTTTAAGGGTATCCGATTTATTGTTGTCTCAACCGCGAGGTTGGAATTGGGCACTCATTAATGACATTCTACCTCACTATGATTCATTGATTTATAAACTGGTGATTGGATCGTCTACCCGTCGTGATTCTCTTGTTTGGTTATTCAATAAAAATGGGGAATATACTTGTAAGAGTGACTACTCTCTGTTGGTTGCTGGGGAGGCATGGCTGGGTGACGACTTTAACTGGATGAGGAATATATGGCGAACAAAAACTCTTCCTAAGTTATAAACTTTTTTGTGGAAGGCGATGTGTGGGGCTCTGCTTGTTCGGGCGACGCTTCACGCACGAGGAGTGCTAGAAGATCCTTCTTGTGCGTGATGTGGCTTGCCAGAGACAATTGATCATGTGTTGCTTCAGTGTGTTTTTGCCCAGCGGGTCTGGGAGGATGTACCCCTGGATATCCCTATGTTCTCAGGCTCTCCCTCTATGTCCCTTTTCTCTCTGCCATGCGTACATCTAAGGCTTTGCTACCAATGGATTTGGATGTTGTGGATGTTTACCCGTGGGTTTGTTGGCAGTTGTGAAAGTCTAGGAATTAGTTGATTTTCAATAGGGAGGTCGTTTAGGGGAATGAGTTAATTGTTCTAGCTCTTGTCGGTGCCCGTGAGTGGTAACTGACTGCTTCTCTTCGAGCAAAGGTGGTTAGTCATCGCTCCCCTTCTGTGCATGTTACAAATGTTTCACCAATGATCTTGCCTGCAGGTTTCAGATGTTCGGTGGATGCATCATGGGAGTCCTCCTCTCAGAATTGTGGTATGGGATGGTTTTATGATGCCCCAGACGGGACTACCTTGGCTATGTATGTATCTTTCAAGGAAAGATTACCATCGACTTTGGAGGCGAGGACCTTGGCTGTTAAGACAGTGCTTAGCCATGCTCTAGTGTTAGGGATTGATGAGTTGCATTTGCACTGTGACTCCCAAGTTTTGGTTAATTTGATCAACCTTAGAGAAGACCACATTGACATCATTGGTTTTCTTACAGATATCAGGGGTCTTATCCCTTGTTTTTCTTCTTTTGTTTTTTCGCTTATTTCAAGAAGTGCGAATTCTATTGCGAATTCGTTAGCAAAACGAGCATTTTTGACTCGTGAAGTCTAATAAAATATTATTTTGTAACAAAAAAGAATATGCAAAGACGGTCTCCACTGCCTTTGTCTTCTCCTCTAGGAGCTTGGGCTAAGCCGCTCATTACTTCATCACCTTCGCCTACCTTGATACTGCAGGACACAACGATGAAGCTTATGTTGGATTTAGATGCGACCTCTCAATGGCCTTCTCTTACCCTTGCAAGTAAAGCTAGCAGTAGAAAGACCAAAAAGATAAGGGCTCAACCTTCAATCTCATCGGGCACAGAGACCAGAAATCAGCAAAACACTATGTATCACAAGTCCACTACAGGAATTGACGAGACATCTTCATGTTTAGAGGTTCAGAATCTAATGTTTCCTTGGGCAGCTAGGATGGCTCCAGGCACCCGAAACCTGCATCGATCAACTATACCAACCTACATGGAAGATGGTACTCCAAAGTTAATGCTGTGATAAACCGCTTATGGGGAAGAAAATGTAATAATTTCAGTCGAAAGATGAGTGCTTAATGTTTGTTGCGTCATGGACTCCTACTGCATCTCTAGAATTGTCGGAGATAACAACGTACCCAGTTTGGGTTAAGTTAAATAACATACCCTGCAACATTTACTCAATACCGGGAGTGGAGCTCATTGCTTCAGGCTTGGGAGAGCCTATGACATCGAATAAACCCAGGTTAGACCCAACTCAAATGGGAGAAGCCAAAGTTATGGTCAAAATGGAACTCAATAAACCATTCCCCATGAAAGTGGCTGCTGAAGATAAAAAGGGAAACGTGTCTATGGTAGACGTTGAGTATTCCTGGATCCCTCAGAAATGTGTCAACTGCGGCCAGTTGGGACATAAGTCGACTAGGTGTCTACTTCCTATCAACAAAAGCCAAGTTACTCCATCTAGTTCAACCATTTGTGCTAATGTCTCTACCAAAACCACTTCAGAAATGGCTACTGTCGAATTACCTACGGTAGCTTTACCAAGAACAACTATCACAGACGAGGCATTACCAGAAAACGTTAACATAGATGAGGCAAATGTAGCACAAAGCAGAACACACCAATGGGGCCAGTTTGGGCTCAAGTTTCTAATTTGCATTTCCCTGTGTACAATGAGGGCTCAATTGTGGGAGTTAAAGCCTCCACAACGAATTTGATTGCTACAACATCACCAAAAGCTAAAGCCAATATCACTGATATCCAAACTAACTGCCCAACAGTCCAAGTTCAACACCAAAGTCAGGATACTTCTCCTGAAAAACCAACCACTGAGGTAACACTCCTTTGCTTTGAAGCTAACTTAAATAGCACCATGACTGATTGTTCTCCAGAAATTACTGGAAAGATTGAGGATGATATCATATTTGTCTGCCTGCAAAGTACCCCAAGCCCCACTCAATCTGACCCTAAGGTACCTACTCAAGACTCTGTTTTGTGTAGTTCTCAAACTGAAAATGTATTAGATGTAGGCTCTCAGATGGAAAAAAGGTTTGCAATACTGGATCAGAGTGAGGAAGATAATTCAAACTCAATAGAGCCTCATGATGATGATTTTACTTCCTTAACTCAAAGATCTCTTCGAGAAAGGCCAGTAAAACCTACACAGAAGATCCAAGATATGCAATGGAGTGTTGTTGGACGTGGTAAACGCAGCAAGGGTGGTCGTGGTAACCATGGATGACAATATCACACTCGAATGAATCGATTGTAACTTCGACCATTCTTCTCTTCGCCTCTGTTCCAATTCACTCCTTAATATACTATCTCAAAGTCTTTAAACTGTTTAACCATTATGGTTAAAGTCTTGTAACGTTAAACTCGTTTTTTGAATTGAAAGTCTTTTAACAAAAAAAAACATTTCATCTCAGTATATATTTGGGACATGTATGTAAATAACTACTTATCGGTTTCAAAGGAAAATGATTTAATATTTTGGAATTTAGAATCTTTATTCGATATTAAATAAATAAATTGTACCGTTAGATAGTTAATTATACTAGATACAACATTTTCAACATCAAATTTAGAATTCAACATACAAACATAATTTAACAAAAAAAACATACAAAAATACCAAATGTATTTGGAATCAAACTAATGGTTTGAGCCTCAAATTTGGAATGGAGCGTATAGAGTAGTATGATTATTAAATGATGGAATACAAACAATTCTAGCTTTCCCGAGTAATTTTGCACGGATCCAATTTTCAAGCTTGATTCAAATAACTATGCAAGTATATGAATGAAACGGAGATTATAGTGTGATTGCTAAAGGTATATTTACTACATTTACAAACCAATACCTCTTTTTATTCTTAATCTGCAAAGTTAATTAATGACATCATAGTTAAACTGGGTTCAAGCCTCACGGTGGGCGAATATTAGTATATTAAATTTGGTCTTTACCATAGGCATTCAACTTTCCTTTTTTTTTTTTTATCATTTACCCCCAATTTGGAGTGGCTCCTTTTCCGGCTCAAGAGCGACGGTGAATCTCTGTTAAGAAAATCACGCTTCTAATTTCGTTCTGTTGGTGTAAAAAAGGAAAGTTGCGTTAGACCCAAATATCGCACTTTCCTCTATTTCCTTTCTCTTTCCTTTTTCGCCTATCAATCATGTATATGAATTCAGCTGAATTGAAGCTTGATTCCTTCATCATTTCCTTTGTTTATCACCGGTCATTGACTGCTTGCTTACAAAAAAATCTTTTCGTCGCCTTGCCTCTTCTCGCCGCCGGAGACTTTTAACGATGTCAGACAACCTCCAGTTAGCGATGGCTGCTTTCTCTCTCGATGACGATGAACCATTGGAACTTCCTGATAGCCCAAGATTCAAGTTGTGCTGTGACAACTCAGTGAGCATCGTGGGATGGCTTCTCAATCCAGAGGCACAACCTATGGCCAAGATGATAGAGTTTATGCCTCAACTTTGGCGGGTGTATGACAGGGTAAAAGGTATAGCCCTTTCTAAAGATAGATTTCAGTTCCTGTTTCAACGAGAGGAGGATTTGAAAATTGTGTTAAAGGATAGGCCTTGGTCCTTTAACAACTGGACGATGCTACTTGAGAGATGGTCTGAGTCTCCATCACCTGATTTCCTTTTTGCGTTTGAAGTTTGGGTCAGAATTAGCAACATACCAAGGTCTGTGTTCACCATCGATACGATTGACTTTCTTGGTGGCTTTGCTGGAAAGGTGGAAGAAATAGAGTTTGATCCAGAAGCATCGCAGAAGACAGCTTATGTCAGAGTTCGAGTGAGCACAAACATTGACAAGCCTCTGAAACCATCTAGAATCCTGAAGATCAAAGGTGGAGATCCAGTTCCGATTCAATTTGAATACGAACGCATACGTAAAAGATGTTTTCAGTGCCATCGCCTTACTCATGAGAACTCTAAATGTCCGTTGACAAATCCTGCGAGGACTCAGATACAGCCACGCGTGAGTGCAGATGGCTCTGGTATTGGTACTCATGGTTCCCCGGTGCCTAGCAGATACTCACCAGTTCTTGCCCCTCCTCCTGGTTTTCAACCACTGTTCCCCACTCTTTCTAAGGAGGATCAGAGAGCTGCTCTGCAATATATCTCTCATGCGGATCCTACAGAGCGTATGGCGTGTATCGAGAGAGTCCAACAATCAATTGACAAAGAATTAGAGGCTTCCTCTAGTCGGTATCCGAAGATTACGTTGACAGCTAGTAAGAATGTTGGACATGTTTTTGATTTCTCAAAACAGAAGGTACCTTCTGCTCGTGGAAATCTGGTGAATGACCTGCCTGTTCACTCAGACTCTCTCCTATCGAAAGCTTTTCCTCCTGAGGAAGAAGTCTCTTCTACAATGTGCTTGTCCTCCCCTCCTTACATTGATGGTCCTACGGTTTTTCAGGTTGGTAGCTCCAATGCTTCCCTGTCCGGGTCCTCGATAGCAAAAAAGACAAGAAGAAATCGTCCACAGGTTTGGAAAAGAAAGAATAACCCAAGAGGTGTTAAGATCCCAGACTTGAACTTAAGTACTACTTCGCCTAATAAGAAGGCCTTGGCAAAAGGTAAACAGAGTGGTGGCGGTAAGAGAAAGGTCGCTGTTAACATGGGTGCTGTTTTAATGAAATCTCCAAGACACGACAAAGATTTGGTGGCTTCCGTATTGAAGCCGCTACCATCCAAATGAGTTTTATGAGCTGGAACTGTCAAGGAGCTGGAAGCACCGAGACAGTTCTTCGATTCCGGGAGATGCGCAGAGATCATTTTCCGGATTTGCTATTTCTTATGGAGACAAAACAGAAGCAGGATTACATGTTTGGTTTGAAAAATAGTTTAGGTTATGATGAAATTGTTACGGTAGAGCCAATAGGCTATAGTGGTGGTTTAGCTGTGATGTGGAAAAGAAGTCTGAAAGTAGTTGTCTTGTATGCTGATAAGACGATCATTGATCTTCAAATTGAAATGGGTTCAATAAAGTTTCTTTTATCCTGTGTCTATGGTGGCCCCGTAAGAACTCTACAAAAAGATATATGGGAGAAACTCATTGATATTGGACTTGAAAGGAATGATGCATGGGTCCTGATGGGAGATTTCAACGAGCTTTTGAACAATCAAGAAAAAAGAGGTGGTTCTATTCGTCCCGAGAGCTCTTTCTGGGACTATAGAGACATGATTGCAAACTGTAAGATTAAAGAGATTCGCTTTTCTGGGAACAAATACTCTTGGGCGGGTTGGCGTGATAACGTTTGGATTCAATGTCGTCTAGATCGCTGTTTCGGTAACGACGAGTGGTTTCGTCTCTTTCCGCGGACGAAGATGGAATATTTAGATATGTTAGCATCGGATCACCGTCCTGTTCTGTTGCATATTTCTTTGGAAACAGAGTCGAAAGGGCGAGGACGATTTTATATGGACAAAAGATTATTTCAGAAACAAGGGTTTGAGACGGTTGTACGACAAGGCTGGGGTACTGAACAGCAGCTAGGTAACCTAACACTAATGGATAGAATCCACAGATGCCGAGCTGAAATGGCAAAGTGGAAGAAATCATCAGGTACCAACTCACTTTCTCGAATCAGAGGTTTAAAACAGGAACTTGAACAAGAGATTTCTAAGTCTCGTCCAAATGCTCAACGAATGTGTGGGATCAAAGAGGAGTTAGCTGCAGCGTATAAAGACGAGGAAGTGTTTTGGAAACAATGGAGCCGTGAGCAATGGCTCAAAGAAGGGGACAAAAATACAAAATATTTTCACAATTGTTTCAGAGGCAGAAAACCAAAGAATAGAATTCTCATGCTAGTTGATGAAGATGGTAGAGAATAATTTTCAGAGGGGTCCAAAGGGAACATTGCAGTTGAGTATTTTCATAGGCTCTTTAAGAGTTCTAACCCTGAGGACACAAAGACCTTGCTAGATGGGGTGGTCACTCGTGTAACACCTGCTATGAATCGAATTTTAACCTCACCGATATCTAGAGATGAAGTTAAAAGAGTTGTGTTTAGTGTGAAAGGTGAAAGCGCACCTGGTGCGGATGGGATTACATGCTCTTTTTACCAGAAATATTGGCATATCGTGGGAGATAAGGTGACACAGGAAGTGCTGGACTTTTTCGCAAATGGTATTATGCCTTCTGGTTGGAATCATACTCAGATCAGTCTACTCCCGAAGGTGACCAGCCCCACTCGTATGGTAGACATGAGACCTATTAGCTTGTGCTCGGTCCAATATAAGATAATCTCTAAAATTCTCTGTGGAAGATTAAAGAAAGTCATCTCGGATCTTATATCTCCCACTCAAGGTGCTTTCATTGCGGATAGGTTGATTAGCAACAACATCCTCATCGCTCACGAAATGATCCATGCTCTAAGAACCAACTCACACGTATCAAAGGAATATATGGTGATTAAGACAAATATGTCAAAAGCGTACGATCGTGTGGAGTGGTCCTTCTTACAAATATTGATGAGGAAACTTGGTTTTAACAACAAATGGAACAATTGGATCATGACTTGTGTGTCTTCGGTGACGTATACCGTACTGCTTAATGGTGATACACACGGCTACATTCGACCCGAAAGGGGTCTTCGCCAAAGTGACCCTCTGTCGCCCTTTCTTTTTATATTTGTGCTGAAGCTCTCATTAGCACTTTGAATTTAGCCGAGGAAGCTGGTCGTTTAACGGGAATCAGTTTGAGTACCACTTGGCCTAGTGTTCACCATCTCCTCTTTGCAGACGATAGTCTCCTTTTGTGTAAAGCGTCCACAAACAATGCAGAAGAGATTAAGTATCGTTTGTCCCTTTATGGTAGAGCTTCTGGCCAGGTCATTAATACTCACAAGTCTTCTATTATTTTCGGGTCAAGTGTGCCTGAGGCGGCCAAACATGCCTTGAAGAACATTCTTGAGATCGACAAAGAGGGTGGCGAAGGTACATATCTTGGTTTACCGGAATGTTTCAGTGGTTCTAAACGTAGGTTGTTAAACTTCATTCAAGAGAAACTCCAAGCGCGAGTTCACGGATGGTTTGCTAAAGCCTTATCGCAAGGAGGTAAGGAGATTCTCTTAAAATAAGTGGCTCTCGCCCTTCCGGTTTATGCTATGAGCTGTTTCAAATTGCCCGTGGACCTTTGCAAGAAGCTTACGAGTGTAATGACACAATTTTGGTGGAGTAGCGGGAATGATCACAAAAAGATCCCATGGATAGCTTGGAACAAAATGTGTAAAAGCAAAAAAGATGGTGGCCTTGGATTTCATGATATCTCTCTCTTTAATCAATCATTATTGTGTAAACAAGCATGGCGATTATTAGATCAACCTAAGTCCTTGGTGTCTAGAGTTTTAAAGAGCAGATACTTTCCCGACAAAGGTTTTTTGGAGAGTGGACTTGGAAGACGACCTTCTTACGCATGGCGAAACATTCTCTTTGGTCGAGAATTACTGGAAAGAGGATTAGTGAAATCAATTAGTGATGGTCAAGATATTATGGTGTGGCAACATAACTGGATCCTTGAAGGATCTCCACGCCCACCGTTTGGAACAAGAGAGGCCATAGACATGAACCTCAAAGTGTCTGACTTAATCAACACAAGTACAAAAAGATGGGATGAAGTGGCGGTTAGAAACCTTTTTCACTGTTGAAGATGCAGAGTTTATTCTTAAACAGAGGTTCTCCTTGAATTTAAAGGATAGATTCATTTGGAGCTTCACTAAGGATGGAAAATACAACTCATGTAGTGGATATAAACTTCTTGAAACTCTTCTGGAAAATCGACCTGAGGAGCCTTCCTCTCTCTCTCCTCTAGAGAAAGCCTTTTGGTCCACACTCTGGAAAATTAACACAATACCAAAGATTCGTCACTTTCTTTGGAGAGCTCTTTCAGGCGCTTTGGCGGTAGCATCGCGACTTAGAACCAGAGGAATTAATGTGGACTCTCTCTGTAAAGTGTGTCAAAAAAAGATGAAACTATATGTCATACGGTCTTTACTTGTGAAGCGGCGAAAAGGATCTCGAGTATGGCTGGCATAACATTACCTCCTCGTGGTTTCTCAAGAACATCGGTTTTTCTCAATCTATACCATCTTCACAGGTGCATAAAAAATCCAAGTCTACCTCAAAACTTTCGACAAGCCATTCCATGGATCATTGGGCAAGTATGGAAAAGTCGCAATGCCCGTCTTTTTGAAGGAATAAGTTACTCTGTCGATAGCGTGGTGAGCAAAGCACGAGAGGATGCAGAGGCTTTGATCAAAGTTAATGAGGAATCGGCTAACCCCTGTACCTTGGAAACAAGAAACTGTCTGAGCAACGATCGATGGATGGCTCCACCTCCAGATACTGTTAAATGTAATATTGGGATCTCATGGCTCAACACAAATCGTAACTGTGGTGCGGCATGGGTGGTGCGTGACGGTTCAGGTCAAGTTCTATCACATGGACGGAGAGCATTCTCATACATTGAATCTCTTTTAGAGGTTGAGTTACAAGGACTTCATTGGGCAATGGAGAGTGTTGGTAACTTGCACTATTCTCGTGTAGTCTTCGAAATATCATCAAACACAGTACCAAAGGTTCTCGAGCACAAGGGTAAGTTTCCTCGCCATCGTCACTTGAGCAACGAGATCTCTCTTCTCTTATCCTCCTCTACTGGTTGGCATGTTGAATCTTCCCCCTGTAAGTGCAATGTGATAGCTCAGAAAATTGCATTGAATGTAACCAAAGACCATAGATACCAATCATATATAGCACTTGGTGGTCCATGCTGGCTACAAAATCTCATCTTCGATGAAGCCTCTGCTTTACATGAAGGTAGGAGAGCTTAATCACCAGCTTTCGGTTTTCTCTCCTTCTATTGGCTAGTCTGATTAGTTTTGTAGTGTTGAACTCCTACTGGAAGTTCCTTCTATGTTGCAACGTTGCAGCAGATTTTGTCCTGTTTTAACTCTGTTTCTTTGTTTTTTGGAGTAATAAAATCATCATAAGTGTTAAAAAAAAAACTGGCTCAATTCGAAAATATGAGGAATTAAATGACTTTTTTTGCTAAAGAAATATATGCCATATTTACAAGTCAATAGTTTTTGGGAACCTAATTAATGGTTTCATATGAGATAATTATAACCTATTCAACTAGTACCATAATCGTTTTATAGAAAGTAATATAAGTATTAATACGATAGATATTAAAGATAATGCTAGCTTTTTTAGCACCAATTCAGATTCTAATAATTTTTAAAAGACTAATCGAATCGAATGTTACAACATTGTTTATATATTTAATCTTGCCTCAAATCCCAATATGAATTCAAAATATTGCCAAGTAAAAGAAATGAAATAGAATACGTAACTGAGTTGCTTAAGCCTATAACCACATCTACAAAAACATAATGTATTTTTTGGGAATCTAATTAATGGAACCCTATGTAGACATAAACACATCTTCTCTATGTATATCTATATATATGGTAAGTTGGTGAGAATGAATAATAAGTAGAAGTCATTTTCAGCATCCTTCTTATGTTAATGGATAGTTACCTAAGAAGACAAGATAACAGTGTGTCCCGTCAGATGTCAACACGACCCATGCACGTGGACAGTGACAAGACGATCTACAATACTAACAAAGACGATTTCAAGGCGTTGGTTCATAGACTCACCGGAGGCACTTCCCCAAGCTCGTTGCGTCATCGTCGTCGTCTTCTTAATAGCTATTGAGAGATCAAGAGATCGATCAAGATCAAGATTGAGATTTAGAAATACTATAGATATATTAATATCTTAGAATAGGAAATTTACCTTTATGTATAAAGATATTATTAACATTTATGTTTATCTTATATTAGGAAATTAGGTCTAGATATTTCTCTATATAAAGCGATGTACATTGTAACATTATTCTTACGAGAGTCTATTATAATTCTTCCCAAACACCTTCTTATGTTTTTGCTCTCATCAAACTTATCATGGTATCAGAGCCTTAGCCAAATTGTACAAATTTTTGGTTTTTGGTTTCGATTTATATGAGATCTACTTTTATCTATCTTCTTGTTTCAAAAAAAAAAAAATTTCACCTCACCCTGAGTTTGATTCGTTTTTTTCTTCCTGCCTGAGTTTATTATGTTTTCTCTTTTTCTTCTTTTAGTTTTCATTTTGTTTCGATAATTCAGAAAAAAAATCTTTTCGTTTGTTTTTCCTTGAAGTTATTAATAAAAAAAGTAAAGTTGCTTTGTTTTCAACGAATGTGGCCGCGGTGATAATCGCATACAACGATGATGGTGTGAATTATGAGCATGAGCCCATGGATAGGTTCGATCTGATTCACTTTTGATGGTTCGACCGGGCTGATCTGGCGATTATGAACTTTGATCCGATGGATATATACGAAAAATTCAACCGTGACAGTGAAGACTATAGAGATACACAAATACGTGATGTGTATTTTCTATTGATTTGACCTTTCGACCGGGTATAAACGTCGTAATTTGACTCTACGATCGAGTATAAATGTCGTTATTGATCCGCCAGCCGGATGTTGCTGCCGATTTGACCTTGACGAGGTGTAAACGTCCTGATGACCCGACGGCCGGGTATAACGCCGATTTTGAAGATTTGTCCAATCTCACACGTGTTACCACTTATGAGCTTGCGGGAGGGTATTGGGAGATCAGGAGATCGACCAAAATCAAGATTGAGATTTGGAAATACTATAGATATATTAATATCTTAGAATAGAAAATTTACCTTTATGTATAAAGATATTATTAACATTTATGTTTATCTTATATTAGGAAATTAGGTCTAAATATTTCTCTATATAAAGCAATGTACATTGTAACATTATTCTTATGAGAGTCTATTATAATTCTTCCCAAACACCTTTTTGTGTTCTTGCTCTCATCAAATTTATCAATAGCCAACATCCTTCGCAAATGACTAATGTTAGCAATCCCAAACCGATCACGCTAAATGACGCTCATATTCATCCTCTACCCTACAAAATGACCACAACCGTGACCACCACAACAACTGAATCATCCAAGTCCAACGCTCAACCGCCACCTTCTACCAAAGAACAAGAGTCATTTTTCAATGTGCAACCCTCGTCGGTGCCTCCACCGCCGTTGCCGCCACCTTCTCCGCAAGAGCAAGAGTCCATGGAAGCTTCAGTGGCTGCTTTTATGCAGAATTGTGAGAGCTGTAATACCCAAGATTCAAACCAGGAACCCTTCTTCTTGTGGTCTCCTCTACATCCTTTGATCACAACTACCGATGAGAATCAACAACCAGAGAATCTTCCACCACCAGTTACGTCGCTTTTATTGTCCAAGATTCTAGGTTGGCCAGATTTTGAGAATGATCTACGATCAACAAACATTTTACCACCAGTTTCGGCGAATTTACCATCACATACTCAAGGCCAGCCCATTCCTCTGAAGAAGATTTCACCACCCATCACGGTAGCTTCATCGCCCCAGATTCTAAGACCAGAGAATATTCCACCACTTGTTCCACCATATTTACCCTTCGGGAATCAAGTAGTATGACCCGATTGTTCGAACGATCTAAGATCCGAGAATATTTCACCACTTGTTCCCTTGCATTCACTATTCGAAAAGCAATTAACGTGACCTAATCATTCAAACTATCTAAGACCTGTAAATATTTCACCATCTGTTCCAACACATTTAGCGTATGGAAATCAATTAGTATGGCCTAATCATTCGAACAACATAAGATATGAGGACGTTCCACAACTAGTTCCGGTGAATCTCATATCGGAACACACTCTACCACCAATTCTAACAACTTTACCCAGCGAGAATCTGCTAGACTGGTGTAGTTATCCAAACAATCTACTATCGGAGAACACACCTCCCCCAGTTTTGGCTAATTTACCATCCGATAGTCAAAAATGGCCCAAGTATCTAAACGATGTACAATTAGAGAACGTTGCGCAACTTGTTTTACCGGCTTAATTGTCAAAGAGCCTCGATTGGTCCCATTATCCAAACAGTCTACCATATAAAAGCATTCCACCACTAGCTCCAACAACTTTACCATCTGGTAGTATGCAAGAGTGGCCCTATTCTCCCAGCGGTCTATGCGATCTACTCCCTCCAAACTTTATTTTATATCCACCCTCTATGCCTTTTTCGCCCACAACTGGACTGCCGACAAACCTGAACTAGGGTTTCATTTTTCTTATATCGTTGGTGTTTTTGGTTAAAAGGAAAGATAAAAGAATAAGAGCAAAGGAGGGAAGTTTTTGTAACTTTTGCTTCTATTGTAATCTTCATTTGTCTAACTATCAAAATTCTTGGTGATCGTTGCTTCTTATTTCTTGCTTGATGTCATATCATACCCATATTTGATTTCAAACCATCGAAATCAATTCAAAGGCTCGAAATCGATTCAAAGGCTAAAAAATGAAGAAGGTAGTTCATGTTGGCAAGAGGCATACCTCTTTGATTAGACACAATATTGACAAAGAAAGATGATTTCAATCCCTAACACTAAAAGTAGCAGTTCATGACCAAGCTTCATCATTGTTGCTCTTCTAAAGGCGTTGGAGGAGCTGCTTCCTTAATCTCATCTGCAGATTCGTCCTGATCCACACCAATGGAGAATACGCGATTATGAAACTATACATTATACATACTAAGCTACTATTGTTAATGCTTAAAGATGATTATCAAACCTGCATGTCAGATGTCCAGAGAGTGAGGTTGTCACGGAGAAGCTGCATGATCAAAGTTCTATCCTTGTAGGATTCTTTGCCTAGTGAGTCTAACTCAGCAATGCCAACATCAAAAGCTTGATCACACACACACACACACAAAAAAGAACAAGACTCAGAGCTGAAACAATACCTGAATCTAAATGAGAAGTTTCCTATTTACATATTGTCATTAACGGGTAAAAGACGATATTCAGAATGCAAGTCTAACTAGTCAAATCCACATTTTTTAAAATAATTTGCTTTTTGTTCCCAATGGTTTGACTTTTTGATCCTAAGATGGTAAACAACTGGTCGACAAATAGCTATCAACGATTAGGTTACCGATTTAGCGAGGTTGCAGGCACGGTCGGGTGAACTGAGGATCTCGTAATAGAACACATAGAAGTTTAATGCGAAACCAAGACAGATTGGGTGAGTTGGAGCAAGCTTCTTAGCATATTCCTGCAGAAACAAGAGCCATAAGCTTGATGCAAGCAAGTGCAGAAAAAAACTCCATAGAAAATCTAGACGATGCAGATCGTGGAATCTAGTAGTCAAAGCCATAGCCAGAAAGTAATCAACGCTTTATGAGAACCAACACACTCGAAAACCAATTATTCACAAGAAGATAACAAGAAGCTAGCATAAGTAGTGTTGAATCCACATCCAAGAATCGTGTAAAGAAGCACATAAAAATCAACTAGATCTGGAATTGGGAAATGTAGGGAATATAAACACAAACCTGAGCAGACTTGTAGGCAATGAGGGTGCTCTCGGCGGCAGAATCTCTCTCATGACCAACCTTGAACTCGTCCAAGTACCTATAGTAGTAGCCCTTCATCTTAATGTAGAAAACCTTGGAATCCTCTGATGCAACGGAAGGGATAAGCGTAGATTCGAGCAACTTTAGGATTTCGTCGCAGATTTTGGATAGCTCTGATTCGATCATAGCCCTGTAGTCACGGACTGTGTTAACGTGGCTAACGTTTCCGCGACTTTCTTCCTTCTGCTCGATCGAAGATATGATCCGCCAGGAAGCGCAGCGAGAGCCGATTACGTTCTTGTAGGCGACAGAAAGGAGATTTCATTCCCCGACGGTGAGCTCGTTACCTTTTGTGGCGGCGGAGACTTTCTCCATGAATTCTACCATATATTTGTACTTCTCTACCTGCTCCGCAACCTTCGCCATGTATACAAAGTCCTCATGAGACGAGACCGCCATTAATTCCTCTCTCAAATGATGAATCCAAAGGCAAAAGACGAGAAATGGCGCAGATCAAAAGAAAAGGAGAGCAGTTTCTCGTTCGATTTAAAGAGGAAGAGAGAAGAGTAGGGAGAGACTAATAATGTCTTAAGATGAAAAGGTTAAAAAAAGCAAGACTTAGAGAAGAAAAATATGAAATATGGACCGTTGGATTGGTGCGTGTAAATGCGAGATTCATGCTTTCTTTTACGTGATAAGCTGACAGATATACAAAGAGATTAAAATAAGAAAAATTAATAATCATAAAATATATATTAATTAAAATTATATTCTTTTTTAAAATTGATGTTATTCTTTTATTCTTTTTTTATAATTATATACTCTCTCCGTTTCTTAAAAAATGTCGTTTTAAGGTTTTAGTTTTGTTTCATAAAGAGTGTCATTTTACATTTTCGATGCAAATTTATAAGCGAAATTCCAGTTTTAACATCGTTGTTTTATTGTATTAATTGGAGAGAGAATATTTTTAAAAGTGTTAGAATGTCAAAATGACACTTTTTACGAAACAGAGAGAGAAAATATTAGAGGTAAATTTGCAATTTACGTCTAATATTTTTTATTTTTTTAATCTCTAATATTGAAATATCAATTTTTAGTATAAGATTTAGCAAATTCACCCTTAAAATAAGTTTTGTGTTTTATTTTGTTAAATATGCTTTGTGAAAATGTCAACGTTAGTTCGAACTGTAGGGTGGCAAAAAATCAAACCGAATCGATCCAAAACGACCCCAAACGACACAAACCAAACCTAAACCGATATGCAATCCAATTAGTTATGAATTGATCAAACCTAATTGATTAAACCGAACTGAACTGGTAATCTAATCTGTTTTTGTATATTAAATTTAAAGTTAATAACATATATGCCATAACTCAGCACCATCGTTCATTATATGCCATAATTTTTAAACCCCTCAGATATGCCATTAAAGGAGAAGAGCAAAAGACAATTGTATCCCTGGCCAAGGCGGGATAAAAAAAGTTCAAAATTAGTTTCACACGATCTCCAATGTACACTGTTCAACCATGGTGCCAAAAATTAGTGTAGCACAAGCAAAACTTGTGGACATCAATAAAAGGAAAGGGGGAAAAACAGGCGAGTCTACGAAACTTCTTCCTCTTGCGATAGGAGTCGAAATTGAGCAACAGGAGTTTTGGATTAACGTTGCAGAGGGTATAGTGCTATGGATCTCGCCAACAACGACGGTAACGGCGATCCCATAGATAAGGTATGTTCGATTTGTGTTTCCTCCAAACCAGTGCCGACTGTTTTGTTTAACAAGTGTAAGTAACAGACTAGATCGAACGGAAATTTCAATGGTCTTGTCGTATGGATGTGTAGGGTAGAGCCGATAGTGTTGTCGTCTTGCCTGGGAAGTGGGGTTGTCTTTTGGACAGACAATGGGAGTTCAAACTAAAACCTGGAAGCTGGCCGAGGATAATATCAGTTAAAGAGGGAATAGACTAGGAAGGGATTGTTGCTTCAGTAAAGAAAACCTTTGGTTATGAAGCTGTCGTACCAAAGATAACGTTTTGGTTACAACGTGGCCACATATATGTTCAATCACGGAGGACACCACCGATTGTCATAGATTACGATAGTGGAGTGAGATTCTTTCTAGCAGCTAAGGCAAGGGACAACAATGTGAACCTATTTGTCAGCGTTGATGAGACTGGTGTGAGGGACTTTGCTTTGTTTGCGGAATCGGAAGGTCGGATAAGCACAACAAACGAAGACGAGGCACAAGCAAGCAGAATACAAGCACAGTTGGTGGCTGGTGGAATTATTATGCAGAGTGTTGCGTCAACCAACACATAATTGACAGGCACCGATGGAGGGACCGTTGGTTTAGCGCATCAAAAAGAGCCGCTGGAGTTGCAGCTAACTGACTAAAGCAACATTATAAGACTTGCAGATGCAGCGACACCCTCTTTGATAGGCATCTCTGAAGTTGATTGTGATGGACAGGAAAGGAGTGGAGAGGAAGTTGGGGCAGAGGATGAAGCCAAAAACATTACAGTAGAGCAACGCTTAAGTGCTGTAACAACGCTTGATAAGGGAAAGGGAGTTGCTGCAGATGGGCATATAGGTTTTCCGCTCAATACATCTCACAGCCCGGAGTTTTACTCAGATGACCCCCTAAGGTGTGACACAAACGCAGACAATTGGGAGCAGAGGCCTGAATACCATCTAGGCGGTTTTGGTGAAACTTGGCACAGGGAAGGAGCAGATAGACCTGAGAGCTCATGCGGGAGACAGGTCGGGGCTATTGTTGTCCATGGGGGGGGGGGACCACCAATGACAGATTTCAAACAGGGCAACTAAGTGGTGGAGAAGATATAACAGATGCTGTCTTTGAGCATTGCAGAAAGAGGGCCATTGTGGTTAGGGATCTTAATGCAATATTTGATGTTGTTAGTGAGGATAGTGAGATAATTACAGCTGATGGAGCCCCTGTGTACGATGATTGGTATAACCAAACAAAAGGAGACGATGAACACATAAATGGAGATAATGACCTATACTTTGGTCAAGTGTTCAAGGAAAAAGCTGAGCTACAAGATATCCTTTCCATGTATGCCCTTAAGCATTTCTTTGCGTTTAAGCCAGAAAAGTCAGACACTAAGAGGTTGATAGTTAGGTGCATTGATCCAGTGTGCCCGTGGAGAGTGTTTGCTCGACCCATTGCCCCGAAATATGCAAATTTCCAGATTAGAAGTATCAATCTGAGGCACACGTGCTCAATTGCTTCAAGGTCCTAGTTTGGTAAAAATGCAACTGCTAAGGTTATTGGAGAAGTTCTGAAATCAAAGTATACGAATGGGAAAACAGGACCGCGTGGAAGTGAAATACCAGAACTGATGTTAGCCGAGCTCAAAGTGTCTATAACGTACAGCAAAGCATGGAGAGGAAGAGAAGAGGATATTCTTAAGGCTAGGGGCAGCGAAGAACAGGGGTTCAAGCTGCTTTCTGTTAACATGTACCTCCTAAAAAAAGCTAATCCAGGGACTTTATGTTGCCTGGTTGGGAAGCTGATGAGAAGCGGCAAAGAAAAGTTCTGTTCATAGCACTTGGTGCATGTATAGCTGGAATAAAACACATGCGTAAGGTAGTTGTCGTTGATGCAACAGTCATACGGGCCCGGATGAAAGGTGTCTTGATAAGTGCCTATATGCAGGATGGGAATTTCCAAATATACCCCAATCGCATGGGCAGTTGTGGATGGTGAGAACAAAGCTGCTTGGACTTGGTTTTTCCATTAGTTGACAAAAATATTGTCTGATGAGCAAGCCCTAGTTATAGTTTCAGATAGGCACCGCGCAATATATGCGGGCATCCGAATTGCGTATCCAACTGCTTTTCATGGAGCATGTGCTGTCCACCTGGTAAGGAATGTCCAAACAAAATAAAAGACGAAGGGCATTGGCTTTCTTGTTGCGAAAGCAGCACATGCTTACAGTGTAGGAGAATTCAACAGATGGTTTGACAAGATCAAAAGAAGGGCCCCTGCTTGTGTTGACTACCTGGAAGCGATTCCGCGGGAACATTGGACACAAGCGTATTGTCCAGCCAGGAGATACAATATAATGAGTAGCAATATATGTGAATCGTGGAATGTTGTCATTGGAAAAGCCATCACACTTCCAATAGTTGCAATGGTCGAGGCACTGCGCTTTCAAGTAATGAAATGGTTTTGTTTAAGGCGAGCTGAAGCAGAAACACAAAGGCACGAGTTAACTGATGCTGCAAACGATTGTCTCACGCGATTTCATGAGCAATCTGCGGGTATGGATGTAACTCGCGTATCTGCTTACACCTGCTTAGTTACCGAGGACAACAACCTAACTTACTATGTCGATTTCCCAAGGCAAGAATGCACATGCTAGCAATTCAACAAGACGTTGTTGCCTTGCAGGCACGGTATAGTTGCAACTCGGTTCATCGGGCTGGACATTGAGGTTGTAACTTCAAGAGCTTACAGGGTCAACGAGCTCATTAATGCATACAAAGAAATTATATATCCAGTCCGAAACATATGCGATGAGGAGATACCAGCAGGTAATGCAAAGAGGGCGCTTGTACCGCCAGAGGGACACGAAGGGTCCGGGAGGCGCAGGAAGAGGCGTTTTCTGTCAACGGCCGAGAAAAATGTACGTTTCAATTGTTTAGTATGCAGTTTTCATCACAAGTAACAGTGTATGTGTTCGTTTAAATAGCACTATTGAATAAATGCAACAGGAAAAGAAGAGCAAAGGAGAGAGGAAGTGTTCAATTTTTTTCCAACCAGGGCACAACCGGCAAACTTGTGCTCGGAGGAACAAGTGAGTCTATATTCAACACACCAATTCCCTCATTCTTTGTTATTTCCCTGTTATGATGGCAGAGAGAGAACTGACTTAATACGCAATTAGTAGACTTTAAGCGCAAAAACAAGGAATAACTTTCTTTATGTCCTGTGGAATGCAGATAGTAGGCAGCAAAGTTGCATAAAGTTTTTTGGGTGACCTCATCGAGAAAGTGAAGATTGTGTGTCCACAGAAGGTGCAATGGATAAGCTCTTGGCGTGGCTGTGCTTTTTGGTAATATGCAAACACGCATAGATGTTGTATGAACGATGGGGGTTATGGTAAAGTATGGCTAATTTTGAAACTAAGGTGCACTTTGTGAACCTACTTATGCGGCTGGGTATGAGTCGGCATATCATTAGATAATGTAGTATTAAAGCGGATGTAATGGAAAAACGAATATCATGTATGTGTTTTCTAGTGTAGTTTCATATCGAAATGTGCAACCGAGCCATATGAAGACATAAATACTACCATTATAGTCGCATTCTTACAACAACAAAACTTATAGCAGCCGATGTTGAAATTATGTTACATACTGAAACAAATGTTCAAAGAGAAACCATTTTTTTGTTAAAAGCGTTAAGCCAAGGCATAGAGCACTCACCCGAGCACATAGAACTAAAAACAAAGGGACCACACTTAGAGTCGCAATGACAGGACAGAAACAGAGAGCACTTCCGAGTTATACACCAAATAGACAACGACGTCAACAAAGGAACTACGTGGGGGGAAAACGTTGGCAAACTAGAGGAGAATTGACGAAAAACCTGCACATACAGGTCTACAACCAAACCAAGGCAGAGGGAGCTAGCAAAGCTCAAAGAAACGGATTGCGTAGACATAAAGGATGCAATGGATACAACATCCAAACGGATTGACACAGTTGAAAAAACAGTAAGGGAAGTCAGGGAAACCCATTACCCCATCGTAAGGACGTGTTCCAGGCGTTCCCATGCTCCTAACAGAATCCATAACTGACTCGCAAATGGGAACATCGACCATCAAGTTGCCACTTCTTTCCAAGAACGATCGAAAAACCCCAATCCCCTCTTCAAAATTTTTGCAGCACAAAAGAACCATCCCAGCAGCCATCCGGGCATGGAGCATCTTAAGAGCAACTTTTCCTAGGTATTCAACAACAAGTTGCGAAGCTCCAACTTGTGCAGCCATTCGCAAGCCTTCTATGTACAGGGCAGTTGGGTTTTCTGCAGCAACACATCTCATGAAGAAGAATCTGTACATAGAGTCCCCTTTCGCGAGACGGCTAACAAAGATAAACTCGTCAAGGTCGGCTTCTCTTAGGACTTTTTCTGTGAAGACAAGTTCAGCAAAATGAGGGTCATCTGCAATAAACGAACCAAGCTCGCGGAATCAAGAACTTCCAATGCGCCTAATGATGTCATGCAGCAGAGGCTTGGGGATGTATGACATTTTTTTTCGTATGCAACGTATCTGGTTCTATTTTTTTAAATCCTTGTAAAACCATTTTACAAGGATCTCCCTATCTTATATAGGAAAAGCAGAAGAAGAAATAAGTGAGGGGGTAGGTTGGCCTTAACAACATAGAAATAAATGGCGTGGGAGGGGAGATGTGGTCAGGGTTGAGGGCCACGCACGCACAGCTATTCTTTGAGGGAGATTGTGTGTGTCAGAGAAGTAAAGAAATTGTCCTCAACATTACTACTTAAACCACACAACATTAAAGAGAGTGGATAGATATCCACTTCTGGGAGGTTGTACGAGTTAAGACAAATCAGCATATATTGACTATAAGAAAAAAAAAATTTAGCTTCCTTTTTTTAAATCCCTTGCGGCAACAGATCAAAAAGCCTAGCAAAGAACAAGATACATTACTGAGAACCAGTAGAGGAAGCAATTAACACACCGGCGGCTAATTGAACAACCTGAATAAACACAACTTGGAACTTCATCATAGCGCTACGTATTTGCGTGTGATCGAACTTTTGATGGACCAATTTTCAGGATTTGCCGAATGACTTGAGATGCAACAATGTCTGCGGAGTTATAATCTTCGAAAATACGGACATAATCCGCTTTACACTCACAAGCCTCCTCGTAGTTGTCTAAACAGACAAATAGCAAACACTTTGCAAATAGAATATGAGACACAACAACCGGAAACGTTCGAAGCACACGAAGGCTGAACTCAGCCTTACCAACGTGGGCTGTTAGACGTAAGCACTCAAGGTATATAGCAACATGATTACGTGACCAAACACAATGAGCAAAAATGCAACGAAAGCGTGAACCAACGTTGACATGCTCTGCATTTGTTAAGAAAAACTCCAATGGCAGCCGATGCAGAAATGACGGGTACCGAAGTAGAGCGTTGAACTTCTTAAAAGAAAGCAGAAGCCCCCGAGCATTTGCGTGACAAGCACGAGCAGCTCTTGATGCAATGTCAGCCACAATGTCATCAGGGAGGGTGTTCATATTTCTGAGACCCTGTATTCGAAGCGTAACAAAGAAATATGAAGAAATAGGTAGGTAGGAATGGTTGGGTAGGGAGGTATGCATCAATGTCAATTGCGCATACATAAGCATATCGATATAAACCAACATAAGAAGTGAAACCAAATAAAGAGGAAATAATAAAAACTGGTTTTATTATGTTTTTTCTAGAACAAGTACAAATACTGCAGGCAGGACTCGAATAACAACTGAGAAGGAAAGTAAAAGTCGTTTCTTCAAATAGTAAAAATTCATAGGACAAATGATGATTTTTATGGATTCACAACAAGCTCGCGGAATACACTTAACGCGAATTGCATGCGTAAGCTATCAACGTCTGTAGGTTTGAGATGCTGCATCCGATCCTCCATTCCATGCGAATGCATTTCCATGTACTTCACAGTCAATGGGCCACAATCACCTCCCCGCTTGTTCTGAGACAAGCCTGAAACAAGTGAAAATGTGAAACTGTTTCGATTGCTAGAGTTTGGCAGCTCCCCAAATACCGAAACAAGAAGATCCCACAGTAGGGAGGAGAATTGAGTCATGTATGTATGCATCTTCCGTTCCGGGGTCAAAGCCGTGAAGCAGTTAAGTGCATCGATATGAAACTGGAGGAGGTCGATACGGAGAGCAACCCAATGCCGTTTACCCCAGTTCATTGGCAGGTACACAACATCGACATCCCGAAACAACTCCATTTTTTGGTCCCGCTCGCTTATAGTTCCACGCAGGTATGAGATGAGCACATGATTCCAGGTCGGACGGTCCTGTTGAGGATGTAGTTTCCACCTCATTTGTTTGTCCCCAAGGATAGATGCGAACAAAGAGTCAAAGAAGGAAATACGCCTGCTAGAGAGGGAATTGGAAAGGTGGTTCCAGGAAAGTGCAATCATAATATCCATGTGCTGCAACATAAAAGCATTGCGAAACAGTCATACAAAAAATGGAATCAAAACACCAAGGCACACATAAAAAGAGGAAGAGAGCCACTGTCAGCGGCACGACAGGTAACGATATAGATAGTAACGTAGGCAGAGAAATACTTACCAGATTGCTGACGTATTGTTTTGGCGTGAACAGATCAACGAAAAATGATGGCGCATACGGGTTGCCGCTAATTGTGTACGGTCTACAGAATGCGAAGAACAAAATTGGAATTATTTACGCACATTTCAAGTAACTAATTCCCAACGAAGACATGCAGAATGGACCAACCTTTTTTTCCTCAAGTTAAGTTCGTTCACAAATGCTGCGACCTCGGCCTTTGCAGGCGAACCCAGCGAACCAGATATGTAAGCAATTGCGAAATTGAAAACCGCCGAATCATTTGCCACCAGACGATTACCGAACGAGCCACCTGTCTCCCTTTCGCCCAACAGTGCAACATATTCAACATCGCTCGTATTCGCCTCTCCCAAACAATCCCTCATTTCACCATCGCTAGATGACCCTAGAGGAACACGTTGGCTGCAAAGGCAAAATTTTAGCAGTGTACCCGTAGCAGGTTTGACATCAGCAACACCAAGATAAAGCGTACCACCTCTGTTCCCAAACTACTGCCGAACCAGAACGCTTCCTCTTACCCGAACCTAACTTCATTGCATTACCATTAAGACTCTCTGTTCCACTTGCCTGTGACAAAAAAACAAACACGAAATTCTGAAGCAAGTTACTGGGAGAAGCGGGACGGAGAACAAAAACAAAACAAGGAAAAAACTAAACTGCTAAACTCAAAAGCAACAAGGATAATAAGGTTTCAGCACAAAATAGAAGGCCAACACAATCTCCGTTCAGCACAGACTTCTCACCAAAGTAATTACATTATCAATCTCTTTCACCATCTACCCAACCGAAACAGAAAACAGGCAGATAAAGGGACACAAAGTGTAGCTCGAATGTAGCTAACAAAATCATTTTATAAAGCAAGGATCAACCCAGTCATGAACCAAGATACACTTTATAAACCTCGCAAAACCATTACCTTCGCAACCCCAGCTGAGGATGCCACTCTAGCAGATAAGTTTGACATGCGGCTTCCCTGCGAAGTTTAAAAAACAGTGACAACAATTGCCAGGTCAGTTTAAACAGAGAGAAAGTTTCCTATAAAAGCAAAATACAACGCAAAGTACAAGATCACCTTAGCCGCCAACCCGAGGACAAGGCAACTGGTCCTCTTACCAGAACCATGCGAAGGATCATAATCGTCCTCACGAATAAAATCACCCTGCAGTACTAAGCCCGGTCAATAATACGATAGCAGGCAAGAAAGGAGGCAGGTCCGGTACAGGAAATGACAAAAATCCAACCACCCAAACCACCAACAAAGAAATGGAAAAACAAAAAAACACTTAACAATGTGGAACAAATACCTGGCACTCCCAACCAAAACCAAACGAACCTACAGCACGTTCCACACATGCACTCGGACGCTCGCTAAAGGTGGCAGACATAGCAGTAGGAGGTCCCTGTCAGAAAAGGTAATGACAGCGAAAAACCAAATGTAAGACAAACATAACATAACATAACATAACATAACAGAAACGAGTAAGCCACAGAGACAGGAGTCTAGTTATGAGGGAACCAAATGGAAATAGACGAAATAAACCGAACCTGACTCAAACGAACAAAACTATGGCTACTGTCAAATGACTCGTCTTCAGTACTCTCCTGCACAGGACGTTTCCCAACAAATTTTAGGATGCTATTTTGGTTTCCACTTTCGACTAAAGCAGGATCATTTGCTCCACATGTTGCGTCAGACGCAGAAAAAGAAACACGGCGCGACTGAGAGCTTGAACTTAGACTAGCAACCCCAGAACGGGTCATACGAGATAGTTTACGTGGGCCATCAGATATCGCAGGACTTTGAGAAACTCCTTTTACAGACTTACTACACTCGCCTGTACAATGACTAGAAGGGCGAAGAAGCATTTCGCGAACTTGACCAAGGATTCGATCTGTAAATTGTTCAGCTTTGCCTCCACCAAAGAATCGACAAAGGCAACATTTTTATTATCCGAAGCTCCAACCGGTTTTTCCCTGCAGACTGTCGATCTCTCCTCTGCGAACAACGCTGATTGAGAAGGAACCGCATACTCAGATTCAGTTATAGGAACTTCAAGACGGGGAAGGGAGGAGTCACCACCACGCCAGACAGATGGAGAAAACACAAAGTTTGACTGGATGCAGGCTTCTAGGTGAAGGACAGTCGAATCATCCAATTGTGGAGGGCAACGGGACGGCCGAAACACAGTTGGTTGGGAAACGATTAACTGCATATACAAAAACGACAATATCAAAAAAACATAAAACCTGGAGAACCAAACAGTAAGGGACTTACACTTTCGTCATACTCAACGGAGAGAATGTTCAACCCATGAAAACTCTTTATAGGATGCAAACGCGACACAGTCCCATCAACAAGCATTTCTTCTTCCCCACCAGGCCTAAGGTACTACCAAAGCATCGGTATCGATCGGAGAGCCCATAGCTGAATTGCTAATGGAAAACCCTGAATAGCCATGGACCGGTTTTGTACTTAGCGATGAGAGCAGTTGCTTCCTTGATACGAGGTCCAACTTTGACACTAGAAATAGTATTGATGAATGACTCACGACCTCAAGGGTACTTGAGAAACGACCAAACATCTTTCACAAGCTCCACAACACCCACAGAAGGTTTGACAGGGTGCGAGGAACACAGTAGAACCCCTTCAACAATGACAACAAGGCAGAGTCGAAATTTCATCCAAACGGGCATATCCCTCTCAGTCTTCAACCGATTTACCAATGCTTCAACAGTTTTAGAACCAATACCTCCCCTTATCAGTTTGAACCAATAGGGGGCCGAACCCTCCTTGTAAACCGAGGATGGATCAAGAACCGTAGCAGATGGTTCGCCTGAGCATCGTAGTCCAGTGACTTCCTCATACTCATGAACTGAAAACCTCATAGGAAAGCCACCGAAGACAACCCATATTTTGTCAGACCGAGCTGTTCGAAGCTGCCTGCACAAAATCTGGTGGACAAGCTGACCAGAAACAGAACATTCTCTTACAGGCAGACAAAACAGTTTCCCAAGAGGTGATGCCAACAGAGTATCCAGTTCCGGCATGCCATGGAGGATATCAAGCACGTCAAGCAAGTATTGCGGCTTCGAATACCCATTTATTCGCACACCCGATGGGTAACAATCACGAGCAAAGAGACGCGGAGGAAACACACCTGAAACACAATAACTCATAACTTCAAAAGCGGGAATAGAAACGAAAGGAAATTTCTGCTATTCCAAACACACATCTATCGGGACACACTAAACAACAAGGACTACATTGCTGACTTCAACCCAAACAAAAGAAATCATACATTATCCCAAACCCACACCCATCGCTAAACCCTAACGGATGGACCGAGTTGCACATAGGACAACCCAAACAGACTGAGATTTTCTTTATCGTAAGACACAACATTTGCTAAAACAAACAGGGAGCACAGACAGCCCTGACAACAACCCAAGGAAAAGGAATTTCCCATCAACCCAAAGATACACCAAACGGTAAACCCAAACCAACATTGTGGCGATTGCTCACAGCAACCAAAACCAAAGCAACCTGACATTATCCCTAACACACATCCATCGCTAAACCCTACCATAGAAAGACACCAGCACCACGGGCAACCCAAACCAAAGCAAACTGACATCATCCCAAACCCACATCCATCGCTAAACCCTAACAGACAAAGACACCAGTACCAAGGGTAACCCGAACCAAAGAAAGCTGACATTATCCCAAACCCACATCAATCACTAAACCCTACCAGAAAAAGACACCAACACGAAGGGCAACCCAGAGGAAAATAGCTTCTCATTTTCCTACAACCAAAACGAAAGCAAGTACCCATCATACCATAACCTAGACCATTCAGTATTACAGTACCCAAAACCTACGACAACATACAGAAAACCCAAAATCCTTACATACCTTCCCGAGGCAGTTCCGCCGCACCACTGTTCCTAGACATTCGTTGGAAAAGATCCTGCACAAATAAGGAAAATCAAGTTCTCAGAACGAGCACATAACCAAACATCGAGACCCATAGAGGACGACCATCACAGAAACATAACACTCGCGAGCTATGGTAGCGAAATTGGGGTCAATTCCGTGCATGCGATACTAAATGGCGAAACGCCGTCGCGACCCATAGCGAAATTGGGGTCAATTCCGTGCATGCAATACTAAATGGCCAAACGCCGCCGCAGCATACGGGCCAAAAGAGAGAGAGAGATTGAAAGATACAAACCGATCTAAGGACTCTTGAGCTTGAGGAAGATGACGATTTCAAAAACCGAACCCAAGCAAATCTACAACAACCGCAGCTCTCGATCTAAGCCACTTCCAACTCCGTTCTGTCTCTATTGTCTCTGTTCAAAGTGACTGTAGCGGGAGAAATGAGATAGACACAAAAAAAATAAACCAAAATCGTAAAGCGCCTTTTGGTCAAGCAACCGACACCACAAGGGCAAAAAAAGACATTACCACCCATCAGTTATGGCAAAAAAAACAATACTAAAATTTTATGGCATATATGATTTTTTTCCTACATTTTATGGCATTCCAGCAATTTATCCTTAAATTTATGCTTAGGATATGCTCGTGAATTCTTCTTTATCATTTTTATTGAAATCATGTGGACCAAATCAATATTTTTAAAAAGTTTTAATCTTCTTCTAGCGAGCAATTCAAAAATATTTATACAGTGGAATGAAAAAAATTTATAGAATAACAACCAATATAACAAAACAAAGTCAATACACTTACCATTTATAGATAACTAGATTAGGATCCGCGTATAATCTATAACTAGATTTTGACCCGCGCTTTCAAAGCGCGGGATTCATATTTTGGATATAATCTAATATAAAAAGAGATTTAAAAATGGTATGAATTTTTGTTATAAATAAATAAAAGGAAAGAACAAATACTTTCATAGATTTATTAACGATATGGATTATTGATATCA
>OVAN01001990.1:180-36325 GCA_900406275.1 Anastatica hierochuntica | reverse complement strand
TTAACCAACGACAGTTGATGTTATTGCGCTTTGTGAGCAATTCAATCCTGCGTAGAATGCATGCTTAGGATTCGAAACTCAACGAGNCATTGGTCTTTGTGGATTTCGATACCCGAACCACTACAACGTACTAACTGTACGCTTGCAGTGATTTTTTGGGTGAAAACCTGAGCCATCAGTCGTCCATCGGGATATCTATTTGTTTCGAATAGTCTCTCTGGCAGTGTCTTGTCGACGGAGTGTACGGTCTCTTCTGCAAAAACGACAAAATTTATTAGGGTTTTTGCCCCAACAAGAATGCAAAATTGACAATTTACTAAACATATAGGACGAAGAGAAATCAGGGCTTTTTACCGGTCATATTGAGTTCCTAAAATGTGCTCGAAAAAATAAAGACAATGTCGTCTTTTATGCTTTCCGGTCGCCGAAAAATTACAGAAGCTTCAAAATTCACAAAGGATACGAAAACACAGAGGTAAAAGGGTTTTCACAACAATATAGTCTCCTAACTCTATACTCAAGCATGAGATTTCTGTCAACAGAAGGGAACAGAAGATGATTTTTTTATTGGTTTCTAGACAAAACGCAACAATGGCGGTGGTTTCTTACTTTTTTAATAAAACGAACAAAATATAACTTTATAATAAAGAAATATTTTTGTTTTTTTTTAAATTTGAATTTACCTAATTTTACATTTTAAAATTGCATTTCCTTTTAAAATTAAAAAATTGATGGTTCTTTATAATGAAGGGTAAAGATGTCTTTGATACATCTTAAAGTGCACAAGAGTCAAAATGTGACTATGAGTGTAATTGAAATCACAAAAGTGATTATGAGTGTAATTTTTTCTTAATAAAATACGATCAAAAAGTATATACTTGAATTGAATTGATTTTGAAAAGATTAAGCTTTTTACGGTTGTCACAACATGGTTCCATTTCGAAATTCCTATCATTCATGTTGCTGTGGCAAAATTTCGAAAATATTTGTTTTTTGAGATAAATCTTCTTTTTCCAATTAAGAAGGAAACCGTAAGATCTGCATTGTCGTTCTCTCAAGTCCAGCGTATATTCTTAGATCTATGCGGTCATTCTATTCGACGATCGGAAGCGATACTCTGTAGTACTTTAAAGAGTTGATTTTTTGTTCCTGAAAATCATCATTTAAACTTCTCTCTAGCGGCGAAACCTAAGGATTTTGGTTAGCCGGTTTCGGTGGTCTAGGACCGCCGTTTCCGGCAGTCCTCGTCTCCGTTTCTTTCATCTTTTTTGTCTATCGAACTTTACCCTCGATTTGAGTGGTTTAATTGCCGGCAAATTTTGCGACGGTTGTTTTCTTTGACTGTTTACTTTTGTTTTTCTCATCGGTTCTCGTTATGGTTTTCAATTCGGATTTGTTTTGATCTTCTTCAAGCGAAGGAGTAGAGACTTCTTTGAGTCTCTTGACTCTTATGGGGTCTAGTTGTGGTCATGGGCGGATATTCACCCCTGATTGCGGTTGTGTGTGTCTCTCCTCCTTGCTTGGGCGTTCGCTTCTCCAGATTTGGTCCGTTTTGAAGATGGACTGCTGTCTCGTTTCCTTTTTATTTTCTCAATAAAAAGTGGTTTTAGTTATTGTCCTCCTTCACCAAGAAGCTCTTGTACTTTTTCGAGAAGTGCTTTGGCTTATATCTGGTTCGGTCCTTCTCCATGCTCGATTGAGTTCGGTGTGCCCAGGGGTTTGGGTTCGCTCCTTGTCTCTACTCAAATGATCAGATCGGGATCTTGCTTAATTGAAAGAATTTTTTTATCAAGGTGTTAAAATTGTGGACTTTCATCCGTCCTTGCCGTTTTCGGAGCTTCCATAGTTCAAATACCCTTGTGTTTTGTTCATGTCTTATCGCAGTGGATTCCTAGAAACTTTTATTTGGGAGGTAGACTTTGTTTCAATATAGGAGGAATCGCTCATTGATGTTGCGGATTTGCTCGTCCTCATCGGTCAGCTTCTATCAAAGGCTTTCAAGAGAGATGAACATTTACTTTTGATGAAGGTTACATAGCTAGATTACAGTCTTATGTTATGGTTTCTTATTTTAGTTTTATCTGGTAGTATCCTCGTTTATGAGTGTGTGCTTTCGACTTGTGCTTTTTGGCTACGGTTTCTTCTGGCCGCTTTGTTTTTGCGTGTAACCTTTTCAGTTCAATAAAGTGCAACCAACGTTAAAAAAAGAAAGTCATCATTTGATCTTTTCTCTTATTTTTTCATCGCTCGCATTGATTAAGAAATTAACTTTCCCAAAAGTCATTCATTCTAATACCACTCTAATACAAACACGTTTAACTGTGAAGTTCTTTCAGGACCAATGACCGAAAAGATAAGTGCACTTTTGTGGCATAAATATCCAAATCATTTCTTTTAAACTCACTTCAAACATCACTTTCTCTCCATAAACCGAGCTCTCATTCACCTCTACTTACAAAGCGCAACGCCCTTGTTGCATATCTGGATCGTCACTCTGATGGCGTGAATCTATGACTCCACATTCATATGGGTTCGTCTTTGATACCAAAAAATCAACTCCTCTTGCGTGCTTCACAAGTCTCTCTTGACCCATGATTAAAAATTTTTCCCTTCTTAATTTACAGTTATTTAGGTAAATTGTCTCCATTTATTTTTTTTCAACAATTTTCTTTTAAAGGAAATTACAAGAAATATATCAATTCAAACTATTAAGTTTTTATGAAAGAGAAAAAGTCAATTGTTTCTCTTTCTTCTTAAAGAGATATTTAGCTCATTCCCTTTTTCGCTCTCTCTCTCTAGTGTAAGGTTTTTTTTTTAACTTTTTTTCCTCTCTTCCTTTTTTAATTTTTTTTCATGTATGTCATCCCTTGGAATTTTAAAATTGGATTCTTATTTCTGAAGTGAAAAATTACTTTATTCTTTAGTTTATTGACGAATAGTCATTCCATTTTTATAGCAATACTATTTGAACATTTTTATCAATTTTTAACTGCACCCTAAAAATAAACAAGATCAACCTTTTTAATTTTATATTTACTTACTTATATATATAACAAGTATATATTATAGTTATGTATATGTAAATTTTAATTTCCTATTTACTTGTTGTTGATATTAGTTGCTTTATATAGTCGTTGAGTTAGTACTACAATAAAACTATAAATTCTATTTTTATGTTTTATGTTGTGAGAATAGTACGACTATTTTTAATAGTAAGTCTTATGGTACTATTTAACAAATATATATTTTAAAAAATCTAAACTATGTTTGATGAAGAAAAAAATCTAATTTTTTTTGTGTACACAATTTTAATGATACCATCTTGTAAATAACACAAATGTCAATTAGTTTATGGGAAATTTTGGTAATATTAGAAAAAGAAACATAATAATAAAATAAAAAATCATATACTTAAATAATCCAATGTCTTAGTTATTGGTTTAGTTAGCTCCTCTTTCAATTAGATTCTTAATATAATTTTGTTAGGTCATAAATTAACTCTGTTTTTTGGGTATTGGATGCAAACACATGCTTAACCTTTGACAAGGAAAAAAGCACATGCACAAGGCCACCAATTAATTTTCAAAAATTAGTTATTTTAATGTTTAATTTTTAATGAATTTTAGAAAGGGAGACTTACAAAAATACACTTTTGTATTGTCTGTTTTTNTTAAAAAAATTTTATTTTTACACCTCCTTTTTTAATGAAAAAGACCATTATACCTTTAGACTAAAAGAAACCTTAAACGTTAAACCCTAAACCCTAAACCATAATTCCTAAACTTTAAACCCTAATAGCTAAACCCTAAACCCTAATCACTAAACCTTAAACCCTAAACCCTAATATTTGAGGTGTATATTTGAGAACCATTAAAAGACAGGTGTAAATGTAAAATTTCTTTTCCTTTTAAGTGTATTTCTGTAAATTAATCTTTTAGAAATCATAATCCCTATTAGTTTTATTTATTTAATAGAAGTTTTGTCCGAAAACACATTTCATAGTAATATATAATAAAAAATTTACCAATATACTAAAATTAAAAGTAACTAAAAATAATACACGTTCAAGTCTGAGAGAATATTTTGAGTTAAAAATTTTAATTTTATAACACTTTATATTATCGACTTTGTTATTATATAATATTATAATTTTATGCAATATTATAATATTCTTTATAAAAAGTATTGTTAGAACTTTTAACAAAGCTGTGGTTAAAAAATACTCCTAACAAAAAAAAGTACTATAAAACTTTTTGAAACCTAAGCACGATACCGATTTGATGATTCACACGAAGAAAAGATTGAAGATTTTATTATCAAAACTTACGAGCCAAATATAGAGGTTTATATGTAGACATTACGTTCTCTTAAAATTATATCCATCCTCTTAATAGTAAGAGCAATTTACTCGTCTCGAATTTTGATGAATCATTGAAAAATAATTAAGAGGGATCAGTGGCGAATCTAGAAAATAATTTTACCACAGTCAATATTTCAAATTTTTATTTTTCTATTATTTAATTATATTAAATTTAAATAAATTAAATTAATTATTTTGAACTCTTTTATATAGCTAATTATTTTTAAGTTATTTATAGATAGTTATAATTTCCATGCAAAAGATATAATATATATTGTATTAGAATTTTAACATATTTTTTGTAAAATTATACACAATAAACAAAATAAACATCACCAAAAAGATATCAAGATTTATATTATGTGAAAATATAAAGTTTCGAACAGAAGATTAAAAAGATAAATTAAAATCAAATACAATAATGAAACTAGAGACAAAAATATTTTAAACATAAATAAAAGTTTTGGTACTCGAAAGAAGATTAATAAATAAAAATGAGTGCATAGATCCAGACTTAGAAGACAAACTTAAAACGGTGAAAACAAAAAGAACCAGGTGGGAATTAAACTCAAGTTAAGGAGTTTCAATGGGAAATATATTAACCAGTGGAGCTACTGTTTTACACTTTTTATGTTTACAAATTAAAAGTTAATATTAACTTGGATCAGTTGACCCCCTACTCCTCACATAGGTCCATGGGAGCGATTTAAATTTGTCCAAATTTTATTTTGATCATATGTAATAAAATATAAAAATATTGGCTTTTATTATATTAGTTAAATAAATTTTTGACCTTCGTTTGTGTAGAATAAATTTTATTTTTAATTTTCTGATTTTGTTGCACTTCTTGCACATCTTTGCAACTATCCAATAACTTTAAAGATGGATTAATCTTTTGATTTGGGGGAAAAATATTAGATGATATATATCACTTATACATATATTATATTTGTATATATCTCTTCGTACATTCAAGGAGATTCATTCTTATCTTGGACACTCCTTTGTAATATATATTCTCCTTGCTCATATGAATACAATTTAACGATTCCTTAAACATCTTTATGGTATCAGAGCATCGAAGTGATCTTCTAAGACATCTCGATCTTTCAAACTCCTCTGCTTCTTCATCCTCTTTCTTTTCTCAATCCTTCGATCTTCTTCTCTTTCTCTCTCTCTGTCTTCTCTGTTTCTTCAAATCTTCTGTTTTTCTTTTCTCTTAATCTCTCGATTCTCTTCTCCTTTCTCTCTCTTTGCTTCTCTATTTTTCTCTCTTTAAAAACGATGTCTACTGCATCCTACACCATAAATTCCTCTATGATCTTTAACACCAAGGACTCAAAGAGCACCTTGATCTCTTTGAACATGTCCTCTATTACCAAATTCACATCCACAAACTTCATCATATGGAGGTTGCAAGTAAAATCCTTACTTGAAGTTCATGATCTTCATGTCTTTCTCACAGACAATGATGTCACACCTGCGGCAATCATCACCTGATAACACTGGTGTTTCCAAACCAAATCCGCAACACGCAGCTTGGCAGAGACAAGATAAGCTGCTCTATAGCAACTTATTAGGCTCTCTCTTCACACCGATCCAGCCGATCGTTGCACGAGTATCATCGACGAAGGAGATTTGGGAGATCTTTCATCATACTTACGACAAACCATCACAAGGCCACATAAAACATCTCCATCAACATCTCAAGCGTTGCTCTAAAGGTAACCAATCTGTTAATGATTACATGAGAGGTATTCTTGGTAAAGCGGATCAGTTAGCTCTTATCGGAGCACCGCTATACCATGAAGATCTCCTTGATATCATTACAAAAGGACTTGGTGATGATTATCGGGCTATTATTGAGATGGTCAATGGAAGAGATGTTCCTATCTCTATCGATGAGCTCCATGAAAAGTTCATTAATAGAGAAAATACTCTCAACCAAGAAACCACGGAGGTCTCTGTTCTGGTCACAGCCAACAATGCTCAATACTGCCCTCCATAACAATCGTTTGGTCGCGGTTCTAGAGCTCAATGTGGTGATTGTGGTCCGTTTGGTTGTGGCACTGGTCGTGGCTACCTCGGCAAATGCCAGATTTGTGGAGTCTAAGGCCATAGCGCTCGACGATGCCCGGAATACAGTCCCAACAATGCTCCCTCGCCACAATATCGTGGTCCTTCTCCGCAATGGCAGGCTCCACATATTCCTCTGTCGTCTCCTCAATGGCAACATCAAGCACATCACACCACCTCTACGCCTATCGATCATGCCCCGTGGCTTCTTGATGGTAGAGCGTTTCATCACATTGCAACAGACTTGAGAAACATGTCTCTTCATTCACCATATCAAGGTGGTGAAGATGTCATGATCGATAATGGCACCAATCTTCAAGTCATGCATACGGGTTCTTCTCATCTACCTTCTCATACTCGTTCTCTAATACTTGATAACGTGTTATGTGTTCCTTCAATGCAAAAGAACTTGATATCCGTGAATAAGATTTGTAAGATTAACAATGTGATGGTGGAAATGTATCCTACTACTTTTCAGGTGAAAGATCTCAAATCGGGGGTGCTAGTTCAAAGGCAGAGCTAGCAACGGTGTTTATGAGTGGCCAGTGGAAGCTTCTGCACCATCTTTTTCGGCTTTTTCTTGTGTTAAGAACTCTCTGTTAGATTGGCATTCTAGATTACGACATCCAAATTATCAAAATTTACGTCACATGATCTCCAAGTTTTTGTTACCTTTTTATCCATTGTCTTTTTCGTTTCATTGCAACTCGTGTTCTAGTAATTAAAGTCACAAGCTTCCTTTTCATGTCTCTACCATTCAAACCTCTTCACCTCTTGAAATCCTAAATTCTGATGTGTGGACTTATCCTGTTTTATCTGTTGATAGTTACAAATATTATGTTATATTTGTTGATCATTTCACCAGGCACATATGGTTTTATCCACTAAAGCACAAGTCCCAAGTGTCACATGTGTTTCAAACTTATAAGAAACTTGTGGAGAATCGTTTTAACACGAAAATTAAAACGATATACTTAGACAATGGAGGCGAGTTCATAACACTGCGGAAGTTTCTCTCTGACAATGGCATAGCGCATCTTACTACACCACCACACACACCTGAACACAACGGTATGGCTGAGAGATGAAACCGACACATTGTTGAAACCGGTTTGTCTCTCTTACATCATGCAGGTATACCGAGTACTTTCTGGTCGTACTCTTTCACAATTGCGGTCTATTTAATCAATCGACTAATCACACCAAATCTGTCCAATGTCTCTCCGTATCAACTCTTATTCAACTCTCAATCGAACTACAACAAGCTCAGGACATTTGGGTGCTTGTGTTACCCGTGGTTAAAACCATATGGACAAAACAAATTCAGTCCAAAGTCCACACCATGTGTCTTTCTAGGTTACTCTCTTACACAAAGTGCCTTTCTTTGTCTTGATCTTACTAACTCTCGGCTCTATGTTTCTCGTCATGTCCTTTTTCATGAGTCCATTTTTCCGTTTTGAACATTAACAAAACAGTCTGTGTCGTCTTCTACCTCTTCTATTGCAAGTTCTTCCTCGGCCACTCTAGCTTCGGTGTCAGCCTCTCGCCCGAACAAGCACAACCACCTGCTGATCCTTCATCTCCTGAAACCCTAAGTCCACCTCCTGCAGCTTCCACGTCAAATTCCAGTTCTGATGATGATGAATCGTCTGGATCATCATCATCGCCAGACATATCTCTCCAGTCCTCTGCATCATCGTTAGTGTCTGAAGCTTCACCATAGCACTTGTCCTCTGCTTCTCCGGAACCTGCTTCTGGCTCTCTTATCGTTGCCCTTGGTCCGACCAACACACACTCCATGAAAACGAGAGCTAAGGCCAATATCCAAAAACCGAATCCAAACTATGGTCTTACCGCCATTCTCAAAGATCTAGAACCTGCCAACATAACAGAAGCACTTAAGGATGAGAAATGGAGAAAGTCTATGAGTGCAAATTATGATGCTCATGGTGTTCATCATACATGGGATCTTTTTGATGGAAGCAATGCCAAAAACATTGTCGGATGTCGTTGGGTTTATCAAATCAAAAGGTTACCGGATGGCTCAGTTGAGAGATACAAATCACGACTTGTGGAAAAAGGGTTTCATCAACGACCGGACTTGGACTATCTTGAAACGTTCAGTCCAATGCTCAAAGACGCCACAATTTGACTTGTTATTGGTGCTGCAGTTGGCCGCGGCTGGGTCTTGCATCAAATTGTTGTTAATAATGCCTTCCTTCAAGGAAATCTTACTGAGGAAGTTTATATGACTCAGCCGCCAGGTTTTATGGATGAAGATAAACCGGATCATGTCTGCCGACTCCGCAAAGCAATCTATGGGCTGAAACAAGCTCCTAGAGCATGATACAATGAACTTCGCAAATTCCTTCTTCAAGTTGGATTTGTCAACTCTTACGGTGATACAACTCTATTTGTTCTCTGTTAAGGCACATCACTCGTTTATATTCTTGTCTATGTTGATGATATAGTAGTGACAGGAAGCATTACCTCTGAGGTATCACACATTCTTCAATTGATGTCGGACAAATTTTCACTTAAAGATCTTGGCAATCTATCCTAATTTCTTGGCATGGAAGCTAGAAGAACTGAGAAAGGGCTGCTCCTAACTCAAAAAAGTACATCACAAACCTTCTTCAAAAGACAAACATGGCTCATGCGAAACCTGTCTCTACGCCCATGTCTTCTTACGAGTCGTTGACTTTGAAAGCTGGAGTTGAACTTGTGGACCCTAGACTGTATTGGGAAGTCATTGGTAACTTGCAGTATCTATCACTTACTTGGCCTGATATTGCCTTCGAAGTTAATCGTCTCTCCAAGTACATGCACAAACCTACTTCGGTTCATGAGGAAGCCATGAAAAGGGTTCTTCACTACTTAGTTGGAACTGCGGACAAAGGTATCTTTTTCTCGGCATCTACTCCTTTTAACATTCACGCTTATTCAGATGAAGACTGTGTCGGGAATCGCGATGACTATACGTCTACGGGGCGTACATTGTTTCCTTGGAAAACAACCAATCTATTGGTCTTCTACGAAACAAAAAGGTGTTGCTAAGTCGTCTACCGAAGCTGAGTATCATAATGTTTCCGATACGGTTTTAGAAGTTCAATGGATTATGTTTCTTATGTTTGAAATGCATCTCGACTCCGACACTATTCCTATGGTTTACTGTGATAACATTGGTGCTACTTATTTGTTTCCCAATCTGGTGTTTCACTCACGTATGAAGCATGTTGCACTTTCCTATCATTTTGTTCACGAACAAGTTCAATCCAAGACTCTTCGGGTTGCTCATATTAGTTCCGCTGACCAGCTTGCTGATTCACTAAGCCATTGCCACGGGGATGCTTTCACGAACTAGCAGTCAAGATTGGACAATCTAACGGTCGTCCATCTTCAGAGGGCGTATTAGATATATATCACTTAGGCATATATTATACTTGTATATATCTCCTCCTACATTCAAGGAGATTCATTCTTATCTTGGACTCTCCTTTGTACTATATATTCACCTTGCTCATATGAATACAATTATACGATTCCTTAAACATCTTTAAAAAATGCCATTTAAATCCTCAACTTTCAAATCGAGGCCAAAAAAGCCCCCATTTTTAAGTGAGCCAAATCTCCAATTTTTCAATTCTTTTTAAAAAATCCTCAAATTTCGTTGACCATTCTGTATCCGCAATAAGTCACCCGTTAATTACATACTAACTACCGTTAGCCCTTAAACGACATCATTTAGCCATAATTAAAAAATCTCTAATAAAATAACAAAACATGGTCGTTTTGTGGTAAAACACAAAAAACCAATCTTTAACCTAAAGTCCCAAATTGTAAAACTTATATCGATAAAGCTAGTCCAAAAAAAATATCGACAAAGCTACAATCAATTTCATCCTTTCTATCTTCTTCTCATCTTTTTCTCTTTCTCTGATTCAATCGCCATCGATATGGTATAGAGAAGGGACAAGCTTCCCACAAGACACCGGAAAAGGAGTATTGATGAAGGGCCAAGTGTCAGAGTTGAAGAGAGCATAGCTGATGAAGAGAACGACGCAGGAGATGAGCGCACGGATGTCGGAGAAGCTGATTGTCAGGCAGTTGATGATGATGACGTAGTTGATGAGACTGAGGAAAATGGGATTAGCGTTGAAGAAGAAACTTGTGGAGACTTATCCATTCACTTCGAAGATATCGCAGCAGGAGAAGACGAGACTGAGTCTGATGCAGACTCAGGTGATGATATCTGGGACGATGAAGGTATTCTTGATCCATTGTCTTCTGATGAGGATGAAGAAGAGATGGAGATTCGGGAGATTCTTGTCAATAGTGTCAACAGTGAAGAGCTACTATTTTTTGGAAAGACGTTTGGGTGTGCATCAAATTTCAAGGTAGCTATTTTGCGGTATTCTTTGAAGACACGGTACAATGTCAAGCTCTACAAGTCTTCTGCTAAGAAGATTGATGCAAAATGCTCGTCAAAGGAGGAGGATTCTCCGTGGTGAGTCTATTGTTTATACGAGAAGAGGCATTATATGATGCAAATCAAGGTATACATTAATGAACATATATGTATGAGATCGGGATACTCTAGTATGTTGAAGAGATCGTCAATTTCTATGCTTTTTGTGGAAAGGCTAAGGATAAATCCAAAACTTACTAAGAAGGAAATGGTGGATGAGATAAAGAGGAAGTACAATTTGATTGTCACAGAGGATCAATGCGTGAAGGAAAAATAAAAACTATATCGAGAAAGAAAAGCCAGCCACGAAGCTCATTTCTCTCGGGTGTGGGACTACCAAGCAAATATACTTAGATCAAACAAGGATACAACAGTCGAGATCGAGACAATTCCAAGTGCTACACAAGGTATTAAGAAAAGGTTTGATCGTTTGTATGTGTGTTTCAAATTGCAAAGGGAATCATGGATAGAAACTTGCATGCCTATTATAGGATTAGATGGCGACTTCTTAAAATGGGATATTAAAGGCCATTTACTAGTTGTTGTAGGAAGAGATGGAGATAATAGAATAGTGCCGATTTCTTGGGATAATGTCAAGATTGAAAATAACGATAATTAAGAATGGTTTGTGAAGCACCTGCAGTTTGACTTGGGACTTAAAGAAGGGGCTACCACAACGATAATTTCAGACAAGCAAAAGGTTCTATTTTAAGTAGTTCATGTATTTTCGTTTATTTTGACTTCTAATTTCTAACTTCTGTTTTAGGTTGGACACTTGTTATTAAGATTGCTATCGAGCTTTATATGCATATTGAGATTGCTTGAACATCAATATCTGTTTTATATTGGCATTGATATGTAGCTTTTAGTTTTAGATTTAACACTTAATATTTACGAAGCATTCTGTTTTATACTAAAGATTTTTGTAGCTTTCTATTCTAGTTTTAAGAATGCTACAAAGCATTGATATGTAGCTTTCTGTTCCAGTTTTCTGTTTTATATTAGAGATCGATATTGACTAATCAGACTAAGATTGCTTGAGCTTAATATGTATTTTATATGATGGTGTTTTAATAAAGGGTCAAGTGAGTGCAATAAAAAAACGTGCTCCCTGATGCAGAACGCTGAATGTGCTAAAGATACATACTTGAAAATTAGAAGAGAGACAGCAAGGATCCAGATTTGGAGAGGCTTTTCTGGAAAATGGCAAGGAGTTATACCAAAATAGATTATGATGACAATATGGAAGCACTGCGAGCATATAGTAGAGGTACGTATGACTCACTATTGAAAAAAAACCCCACTGCATGGTCTAAAGCTTTCTTTAGGGTCGGTTCATATTGCAACGACAACCTAAACAATCTTAGTGAGTCCTTCAATAGGACAATTAGAGAAGCTAGGAAGAAACCGCTGCTTGAACTTTTAGAGGATATAAGAAGAAAAGCCATGATTCGTAATGCCAAAAGATCAATACTTGCTACGAGGTTGAAAACTAAGTATACAAAGAGTGTGCATAAGGAGATAGAGGATAATAAGAAGAATGCAAAAGAGTGTGTTAGATACATGGCTTGTGGAAATCTCCATGAAATAGATGACCATGGGATTGCTTATAGTGTCGACATGGGCTTAAATACTTGTGGTTACAGGAAGTGGCAGCTCACGGTTATACCGTGTATTCATGCAGCCTGTGTAATTCTTTGCAAAAAGTTAAGGATAGATGATTACTTTTCGAAGTATTATACTACTTTAATGTGGCAGAGAACATATTCTCGTGGAATCAAACTTGTCCAAGGGATGAAATTATGGCCTAGGTTGAATAGGTTACCTGTTTTGCCACCACCATATAGATTAGGAACCATTAATGACCAAGAAACTATGAAAAAAAAAGAGCCAACAATGAATCCTCTTAATGTTCCAACAAGACTAACCTATCTCGAGACAAGCGTGTTATTACATGCTCAAACTTTCAACAAGATGGCCACAAAAAAGTAATCTGCTCTAATCTGACAGCTGAAAGAGCACCAAAGAAGCCGAGGGGACGACCAAGACTTGAATATGTGGTATGTGTTATAATGTCATGCTTTCTTGGTTTGTTCAGAGTTTGTGGTCATTAACTTATTCTTTATTCGTGTAGGATGAGCCATTAGAAGGGTTGTCTCAACGTCACTCACAAAGATGAGAAACATGTGTTGTGTATTCCTAAATTGTTTAAGTGACATGTATTATTTTGCTGTATGAAACATCGATTTGTATAACTTATCATTATGACATGAACGATGTAAGACTTGATCGTGTCTTTTTGTGTTGCATTTTATTAATTAGTACTTTGAATTTTATACTATTGGCTGATGGTAGTCATAACACATAAGAGAAATAACAAAACCACTTTCTTATACAACTTCTCATGTCTATAAACCATAACAAATTAAACAGAAACCTAGAAGCATCAACAGAAACCTTGATTGTGTCTCATAAGTCATACCAAACAAAAAACATAGATACTTTGACTTATACTAAACTAATCACCTTCTCTTTGACCTTACATGTGATGATAAGGTAAAGACATGTCATTATCACCAACAACATACAAACCAAAACTATTTTGGTAATAAACTTTGACATCCTAAGCTCCAGATTGACTAACACAACATTTTCATTCAAATTGTCGACCAGTAGCTTCGTCGCTTCAGCCTTTGATCTCAAGATGTTTAATTCATTTTCGATGCTTCTCAGTTTGGGTAAAGGATCTTCAACTTATTCATAAAAAGCTTCTTCAACACATTTTAACAAGTGTTTCTACATAATTAACAAAGGATGAATGATCATACTCATCTCAAATGGTAATTCATAGTGGTAAACAAATACTTAAATCTTTCATGCTTTCGCATTTGAAGAATGAACGACTAGGAATATCTTGTGTTTGTGAAGTCAAAAGAATCTGATTCCAACCACATAAATATTTGGAAGAAAATCCACAGTTAAATTTTGAGGAGAGTAGCCGATCTTCTTTTTTCTCTATTCATAGGAACCACTCGCTGCCATTTAAACAAGACTGAGACCAAAGAGTAAAGGATTCAGATTTATTAACTAACAAACCTCAATTTTGTTTTTTGAGAACTATCATACAAAGATAACAAGGTGAGAAGAAGAAGACAATCGATGCAGAAAACAGACTTACCTCAATAGCGGCGTAGAGAAGAATCAGACAAAGTGTACAAGCTGAAGAAGACACGAGATCAATATTTTGGTTTATTAGTTTAGGGATTTAGGTTCGTAGATTTGGGATTTTTTAATTATGGCTAAATGATGTCGTTTAAGGGTAAACAGTAGTAAGTATGTAATTAACGATTGAATTATTGCGGGTATAGAATGGTCTGGTCAACGAAACTTGAGAATATTTTCGAAAAATTTGGGATTAAATTGGCTCATTTAAAAATTGGGGCTTTTTTGCCTCAATTTGAAAGTTGAAGATTTAAATGGCAGTTTTCCCTTTGATTTGGTTACCATTCATCACAAAACCATCTATTACCTCTAGTATTAAAAGCTCAAATAAATGTGGTCTTATCTATTGTTTTTTCTTGTTAGGCGTGGGATTATGGTCATACTTAAGAACTACCACAAGATACCAAGAGTTAAAGTTATGCTAAGTGAGTTGTCTAAAGTAAGTTACATGTAGTGCTAAATATTTTCCTAAACTAATGGACACATCGCATTGAGGAAAATGCAAACTATGTTTGTGATGTATTGTATTTTTACAATTTTTTACTTGATTTTTAGTTAATAATATGGTAATTTATTATGTATAAAATTCGTTTTGGAGTCTTATGGTCCTCTTTTGTGTTTTACAGTTTTTAAGTTGTTTGGAGGGAAAAGAAGCAGATAAAGAATAAACATTTAGGAATGCAGGATCATGTTGAAACGTCATAAGTTTTGCAATGGTTGACAGACTTTCCACCGTTGACTGGAGCTGAAATTTTGATAAAATATAGCTACGTGAGTTAGCTTTAGTCTGGAGGTTGTTTGAAGGAAATCTAATGGTGCTATCAAAAGTTATGGACGTTTTAGTGAACACTTATGAAGAACGCAAAGTAGAATTTTTCCAGATGGAAAGGATCTATCGGTCCACACTCCATGGATCGACCGATCCAATGCAAGACGTAAAATATTTCCATAAAAGTGATTTATACCCACCAGAAAAACCCGACTTCACCGGGATGCTTTTATAACAGTAAGACTCGTGTTTTAGGTTTCATTATAATATTTTTGAGTTTTCTAGGCAAACATTGAGCTTTGGAACTTGCAAGAGAGACAAATTCTTTCTGTACTCAGTTTGAGAAGAATTCTGAACCATTTACTCTTTTTTTACATTCAATGCAATATCTATTTCACCAATTCATCTTGTGTTGTTATGTTTGCCATGAGTGAGTAGTTCCAGGGTTGGATTTAGGGTTCTCACAAAGGGGTTTTCATGATTTGGTGATTGTTAGGTTGTTAAATCAGGGAATTACCAATTGGGATCTTTGGTTTGATCACCTAGTTTCTGATATTAAGTTGTTTAACGCACCGGAAGTGTATGATTAAATGCTTGAACAAGTGTTAAATGAACAAAAGTGTCTTTAGCCAACGGAAGTTGATTCTAAAACGCTTCTTGAACTTATCAAACCTGATTATAATGCATCTTTAGGATCTGAAACTCAATGAAAGTTAGTGTTTAGGATTCTAAAACATAGTAAATCAGTTCTACGGAAGTAGATTAATTTTAAAATTATGATTTGAGTTCTAGATGGTTGTTAATTGTTTTTGTGACAACAAGTTTAAATCAATATTGAAATGAATCCTTTGATAATACCCTGTGCCCATCGTTCGTTCTAACTGTTTACAATTATGTTGGATTTGCTTTCTTTGTTTACATTGCTTGCTTTAATCTCATTTAGTATCACCATCGGTTTTCTTTTTAGCCTTATCCCATAGTTGATTCACCATCTCTACGTGTTATATATCATTGTCTTTGTGGATTGATCTTGTTTATACTACTACGTGTTTCTCTGTGCACTTGCAGATGGTCATCAGGTGAAACCTAAGCGTATCAAGTTTTTGGCACCGTTGTCATCGATCGCGCGACTAAGGCACTTTTATATATTTTGTTACTAATTTATTGTTTATTGTTTATTTCGTTTTAGGTTTGATGGCTGTGGATTACAATGATCGGCCTGGAAGAAAGGATGCAACACTTGGAGGATTATTGGCGTTGGAAAAAGAGGAGAAACTTAAGTGGGAGTTATAGTAGAGCCACCATTCGATGAAAGTGTGCTTTCACCAGAACAAAGAGTGAGGTTGGATGAAGAAAGCAAAGAAAATTCAACGATGAAGCAGAGTACCTTAACAACTATGATTCGCTTGAATCTCCTCACACACCGAGAAAAACTTGAAGGAAAAGATCTCACTTTTGGTGAAATACTGATGGCTCAATGAACTTAAAGAGGTAATATATTGGGTTCCACCTTGCTAACTCAAATGTACGTGCGACTCAACCTTTGAAATTCATGATTATGAAGATTGGTGCATGCCTTGCACTAAAGATGTAGCTTCTAGTTTGCATACTGGATTCTTCATTGATGAATACTATGATTTTATATCTGAGTCTCAAAGGATGGATGACTTAAAAGTAGAAAAGCTTGCTAAAGATTACCATGAGATATGTTTTGACATTCATTATCTTTGTTCTATGAATGATCATGATCCCGAGTTTAACTTTTATGTGCATGAAAAATTTAGATCTCTTCTTGAAAAATCCTACCTTGAGGATGTGCTTGATGTTGATAAGATCTTGAATGAGATAGAAAATTATGAGGTTGAGATGGACTCGAGAGGTGAGAATATTGTACTTTACATGATTGATGGAGATGAAGTTGACTATTTTGTCATAGATTCATTTGAACCTATAGTTGACTTTATCTTTCCACTTAATGCATTTGATCCCTATGAAATATAGTAATTAAAGAATATTTGAAGATATATGATATGCTGGTAGTGAGTTTTTTTAATGAGAATTGTGCTTGTTTGCTGTACAAAACCATGTTTTCTTTTGCACACAATGTCTCTGGGCGTGATCATATGAGAAGGACTAAAGGTGCATTGCTCCAACCATTTGATTTTTATGACTAACATCTACATCCTAAGTCCAGCTAATGACTTTAAACAAGCACTTAATGGAAGACCACCCACTGGAAAATTTTCTTTTCTTTCTTTTATAGGTTTTTATTTTATTTCTCACCCCTCCTATAGATTTGTTTTCACACTGAAACAATGTGAGGTAAATCTGCTGGAAGATCCTACTAATACAGTTTTATTTTTCTTTTTGGTGTGTTTATCTTGAGTTAGTCTTTTAAATCTTTTTATTTTATCGAGTCAAAACTTGTTAAAGATGATTGCACTTGGAGATGTTTTTCATATTATTGTTTTGTACTTGTGCCTTAGCTTATATTCTTTATGACCATTTTTGTAGAGTTGTTAGCTCATGCAAACCGGAGAACCTCACTGACCAAACTCCCACCTAAAAACGATGAGAATCAGGATTTCGATTTGACTTTGGTTGATTACATTTTAAAGGAGGTTTAATAAACTTAATTTTCTTTGTCAGGTTTCAATATCAGTGAAACGGAAAACATCATTCGAGATTGCAATCCCATTTCTTCAGCACTCTGCTTTGGTAATCCTGAATGACCAGACTCATTTTTATTCTGATGTCACTCCCTTACTCTATCTCTTTTGAATCTACATGCATTTCTCTCATGATCTTATGTGCACATGTGCAAAACAATGGAGAGAGTAAGGTAGACATGATTTTCCTGATTACTTAGGTAGGATTAGAATTTTCAGGTGTTTTAGACGCGGTCCACTATGTCTAGAGTTTGTAGTTAGACTAATGGAACATGAATATGAATTAATTGCATTTCTTTGCGTTATCTAGGCATTTGTTGTTGATCTTGATGTAAATTGATTCTACCCGTTTTTTATTCCAAAAAAGAAACAAAAAAATCGAAATTTCAATCCTTTTATTTGTTTCAAGAAATGGAATCAGTATGTTTATGATTTTTCAGTGTGGCAATTACGCAGGAGAATGCATGTGTTGTGATTTGAGTTGTGGTTTGATATTTTGGTGCTTAGGTAGTTAAGGGTCATGGACTACAATATATTATCTCTCTCCATCAATTTTGCATAATGTCTTCCATTCGACGTTGTTGTTAACCTCCAAAAAATTTAGCCTCACCACAAATTGATAGCTATTTTCCCTTCCTAGCCCATTTTTCATGATGGAGATTTTTCTTATAAAGACCTCACACCTTTTCTAATGATTGTAGAGAATCTATTGCATGAATTCGAGTTGTGAATCATCAAAGTTTTCAGTTTTTAAAATGTTCTTTTCATTGACACACATGTTTGTGTTCTTTTTAATTCTTAAAAACAATACCACTAGAGTGGGGAAAACGATCTATTTTCCCCTCATAACTATCATATAGCATCAAATCCCCACAGAACTATGACCTAGTGCTAAATCTCTCTGAATTGATAGTTGTAAATCTATTTCTCCCCGAATTGAAAGTTGACAACTTATTCATCCCTAAAATAATAGTTCAAAACTTAATTCCACATAGACTATTGTTTTAATCGGTTTACTGTTGATTAAACCACTTTTAACCAATTATACCATAAATCGACCTGTGTAATTAAGAAATTACCCTTTATTCTAATTAAAATAAGAAAAGCATATATGCTGAGGTTTGAACCAAAGTGGCAAAATTGGAAATGAGGGACGCCACCAGTAANATTATATAAAATACTCTTTAAGAACTTTTTTTCTTTATGTTTAAGATTTAAGAGTTAGAGTTTAAGATTTAGATTTTAAGGTTTAGTGTCATATTATTCAAAAATATATAAGTTTAAAATATAAAATATTCAAAAATATCCAAAAATAATGAAAAATAACACTTTAGTGTATTTTTGCGTCACTACGAAATGAGTACATGTATAAGTCATGGTCTCATAAAAATGTAAACTTTTTTTAAAACATAAAATATATCATTTATTGATTTAACAGTTTTTTCAAAGTTGACATAGAAATGCTAAATTAGCATTTATCATTTAGCATTTCGAAAAGCAATATCGAAAAGCTAATTCGAAAAGCTAATTTAGCATTTCTATATCAACTTTGAAAAAAAATGTTAGATTAATAAATGATATATTTTATGTTTTTAAAAAAATTTACATTTTTCTGAGACCATGACTTATACATGTACTCGTTTCGTAGTGACACAAAAATACACTAAAGTGATATTTTTCATTTTAAAAAAAAATAATTTTTGGATATTTTCGAATATTTTATATATTAAATTTATATATTTTTGAATAATATGACACTAAACCTTAAAATCTAAATCTTAAACTCTAACTCTTAAATCTTAAACATAAATAAAAAAAGTTCTTAAAGAGTATTTTATATAATATGAGAATCGATATATTCTACACTTAGAGCCATTAGCCTATTGGTGGCGTCCGTCCTTTCCAATTTTGCCACCCTGGTTCAAACCTCAGCAGATACGCTTTTCTTATTTTAATTAAAATAAAGGGCAATTTCGTAATTACACAGGTCGATTTATGGTATGATTGGTTAAAAGTGGTTTAATCAACAGTAAACCGATTAAAACCATAGTCTATGTGCAATTAAGTTTCGAACTATTATTTTAGGGATGAATAAGTTTATAACTTTCAATTCGGAGAGAAATAGATTTACAACTATCAATTCAGAGAGATTTAGCACTAGGCCATAGTTCCGTGGAGATCTGATGCTATATGATAGTTATGAGGGGGGAAATAGATCGTTTTCCTACTAGAGTGTGTAGTTCAAGGACTTACTGACACACAGTTTTGTGTTCTTTTCAATTTTTAAAATGTTACAAATTCCAATAATTTGACTATATATGAAATTTTATCACCGATATCACAAAATATTATTTTGATATTAATAACTAAGTGTTGGGAGTAATTATATTCCCTTAGCGTCTAGTCATAGCTAGACCAAGGAGACATAAACAAACTCTCAAGTTGAATGTGTAAACCAAAGCCATAGCCGAGGACACGCCGCCAAGTTGAGGTCATAATCGAAGTATGGCGAGTATCCCCCTTAGCCGATTTAAATCTTAATAGATCAGGAAAAATACTTTAATGAATTAGGGAAATATTCTTTATTGTATAGATAGACTCAAATATAGAAGTTATCCATACAGAAATATGGAAATACTCATATACGAAAACTATAAATACAAAGGGAAGAACCCTAGTTCAGGGATCAGAGACCTTTGACACAAACACCAATTATAATCGATCTCTTATTCATAAATAAAGAAGAATCTTTTTACATCTCTTCATCTCATATCTCAAAAACCTTTGATCTCTCTTGTTCTTGTACTTCTCCATCGAGAATCACCAAAAAAACTTCCAAACAATTTGGCGCTAGAAGGAGGGGGAGATTTCAACAAGAACAAAAGAATGAAGATGAGCGAATCAAGCAGCTCCTCCGAGCTGGAGAATATCAAAAACCTCAGATCCACGTCTGAGGAAGTAGCACCCGAGACAGCTGACGAGGCGACGATTGCGGCGAAGCTTCAAGAGTGCGAGCTGATTGCGGCAAAGCTAAGACAGAATGAAGCTTGACTAAAGGAATTAGAAGATGAGAACGAAATTCTCAAAGCCTCGGCGGCAGAGAAATTCACTCAGACATCTGACACATGCACCGAAGGCGACAAAAAACATATCAGGTTCAAGAAGAAGGTTCCCCCGATGCAGTCGCTGGACGAGACACCGATAATGGCCACAAATGATGCGCGAGTGTATCAAACTCCAAGCTCGGGTTTGACCCGAACCCCTGGCTCCAACAATAAAAACGGCTCTAGCAAACCTCATGAAGAAAGCGCTAAAGAGGCCCATGGTCTGGAAGCCATACTAACGGGAATGCTAGAAGCTATGGAGAACATGATCAAGCACCTGCCAGGAGTGGCTCTACCAATCATCAAGAGCGCCCCTAATTCCTACGCCGACACACCATTCATCGGTGTCATCGCTCTTAGCAAAATTCCTAAGCGATTCACTTGGCCAACCATGGCCCTGTACGATGGAACCTCTGACCCTAACACACACATAGCCTAATATCGCCAACGCATGCTCACCGCCCCTATCGGCTATGAGCACTAGGAAGTTTGTATGTGCAAAGAATTTGGACCAATCCTCACAGACCCAGCACTACTGTGGTACTCCAACCTGGCCAACGACTCCATTGGCTCCTTCACTACGGCTAACATATCGCTTTATCGAGCAGTTCGCTAGCAGCCATACTCTGAGACGTACTTCCGACGACCTCTATCGAGTCAACCAATGAGAAGATGAGAGTCTGAAGGAATACGTCTGACGGTTCAACAAAGAAAAAGTTTCGGTGCGTAATTGCGTCGCCTCTACAACTATCTCAGCTTTCAGGCAGGGGTTGTTGGTCAATAGTGACCTCTACAAAGTCCTCACTAAATACCCTTGCCGTATGATGGAAGGTGTCCTTTCTAAGGCCTGGGCACATATAAAGTGGGAAGAGGACACCGCCTATCAAGCTCACGTAGCTCTGAAGGCTAGTCCTAAGATTCCAAAACAAGACAAAGCCTTTAGCAAACAGATGGACTGACCCCAAGGCCAAATAGGGGTTGGAGGAAACAAGAGAAATCCCGCCAATCCTTGGGCTAAGTCCATGGTAATAACTAGCAAAGAAGAGCACGTGACTTTACCCAAGCCAATCGAATATATATTAACCACGACTCCAGCAGAAGTAGTCGCGGAGTTAAGGCGTTTCACCAGAGATGCCACATGGCTACCTAGGCCATGATCTCCCACTTACACCAAAGGAGGAAGTTGCGAATGGTGTGGCTTCCATAGAGACTATGACCATCAAACCAAGAATTGTGCTCTGCTAAGGCAAGAGGTGAAAAACCTCCTAGAAAAGGGCCTTCTCAAGGATTTTATCGCCAAAAGGAGTACCGCGATAACCAAACAATTCCAGTCTAGTCACCTTGAACCCTCAGAGGAATCGACCCCAGAATCACCTAAGCATACTAGGGTGATCAACTCAATCTCAGGAGGATTCGAGGACTAGACAAAGGCAGGGGCCCATCCTCTACAAGGAGTCCTTTGCGTTTCAAGGGAATCGAAGAGCGAAGCATCAACAAAGATAAGAATATGCTTCATCGCCTTTGGTGGCGACAAGAGACAACCTACTCACCACAATGCCTTGGTTATATCCCTAACTATGGCTTCTTGCAATGTCAGAAGGGTCCTTATCGATAGCGGAAGCTTGACCAATATTATTTTTGCGCAAGCCGCAAAGAATTTGAGGATCCTTTATTCGGGCATCATACGAGGATCAACATCTTGGTCGGTTTTAGCAGAGAGACAATCCAAACCATCAGGAAAGTCACCCTAAGCGTATGGGGAGCGAAAGTCCACCAACGAACCAAATTTGCCATCGTAGATTGCCTATCAGCATACAACGCTATCATGGGAAGACCATGGGTCCACGCGATGAAGAGTACCCCCTAGCACCTTGCACCAAGTCATGAAATTCTCAACCCCGTGGGGAGTAGGGGAAATCAAAGGAGAGTTGCAAGATGCTAGGTCCTGCTACGAGATTTCCCTCAAAATCACACAAATGCTTTCGACATGGGTTTCGGCTAAGGTCAACACCAACGATGAGGAACCAAATATCAAATAGCTAGATGAAGACCCCTTGGTCGAAGGTGATTCCACCAGGAATCTGAAGATCGGTCCATGTCTCTGCATAACCTTACAGGAAAGGCTGATAGGTTTCCTTCGATCTAACCAAGATTGCTTTGCCTGGTCGGATGCGGATATGCCAGGTATCGACCCTAGCATCATCTCGCACAGAGTAATGGTCGACCCAAACCACCCATTAGTGAAGCAAAAAAATAAGGAAATTCGCCCTAGAAAGAGACGTCATCGTCAATAAGGAAGTAAGCAAGCTCCTCGATGCAGGATTCATACGAGAAGTGCAATATCCTGAATGGTTAGCCAACATGGTAGTCGTAAGGAAGAAGAATGGGAAATGGAGAGTCTGTATCGACTTCACATATCTCAACAAGGCTTGTCCCAATGATCCTTTCCCTCTCCCACACATCGATAAGTTGGTCGACGCCACTGCAGGGCACCAACTCATGAGTTTCATGGACACTTTTAGTGGGTACAATTAAATCTTGATGCACCCTAGTGATCAAGAGAAGACGACGTTCATAACGTCCCAAGGGATTTATTGTTATAAAGTCATGGCCTTCAGCCTCAAAAACGCCCGGTCTACCTACGAAAGGCTGGTCAATCAGATGTTTGCAAAGCATATCAGTCAAACTATGAAGGTGTACATCGGGGATATGCTAGTAAAATATTTGCTAGGAGAAGACCATATTTTACACCTACACCAAGCCTTCGACACGCTCCAGAAATATCAGATGAAGCTCAACCCGTCCAAGTGCTACTTCGATGTCAGTTCTGGGCAGTTCTTAGGATACATCGTTACTCATCGGGGAATTGAAGCTAATTCGGAGCAGATAAGAGCGATCCAAGGGATCCCAACGCCACAAACTCCCAGGAACATCCAGAAACTAACGAGAAGAATGATAGCTCTTAGCAGGTTCATATCAAGGCTATCGGACAAGTCGCACCCTTTCTTCGAAGCCCTAAAGAAGGGAAAGGAGTTCGTATGGGACGATAAATGCAAAGAAGCCTTGGCGGCCCTTAAATATTACTTATCCACACTTGCATTGCTATCTAAGCCTAAAGACGAAGAGTCTCTGCTATTGTATATAGCTGTCTCCGATCACGCTGTTAGTGGTGTCCTTGTAAGAGAAGAAGCCACCATCCAGCACCCCGTGTACTATGTTAGCAAATCGCTTCTGGATGACAAGATGCGCTACAATCACCTGGATAAGTTAGTCTTAGCCTTGGTTGTAACCGCCCGAAAACTAAAGCCATACTTCCAAGCACATAAAATCGTACTAATAACCTTAACCCCTATCAAAGTCATTCTGCACAAGCCCGAAGTGTCAGGAAGGCTAGCCAAGTGGCCCATAGAGCTGAGGGAGTATGATGTAGTCTTCAGACCAGCCACCGCTAAAAAAACCTAGGCGCTGGCGGATTTCATAGCAGAATTGCACCAACTATGGATCCGTTGGTGAAGGGAGAGGTACAAACTCTCCAAGCCATAAGATCAGATGGAGAATGAACATTGCAGATAGATGGTTCTAGCAACGCTAGGGGAACAGGCCTTGGAATCTTATTGACCTCACCGCACAGCTAGAAAGCATCCCGAGCAGCCCGATGCGAATTCAAAGCTACAAACAATGAAGCTGAGTATGAGGCCTTTACAGCTGGGCTCACATCAGCAAAGGAGCTGGGAGCTCGGAAGATCGCATTCCATAGCAACTCGCAATTAATTATCAACCAAATCCAAGGCAACTATCAAGCCAGGGATGCAACCGTGGCCAAATACTTCACGATGACCAAGGAACTCGTAGCAGATTTTGAAGAGTGTAGACTGCACCAAATCCCACGAGACGAAAACAGTCGGGCTCATGCATTGGCTAACCTCGGATCTGCGTTGCAAACCACCGAGAGTCTCAATATCCCCTTGCTAATGCTACAATGGCCTACAATTGCTAAAGAAATGCTCACCGCAGAAGTGGAAACATACGATGGCATGACCCAAGAGTCAACTGAGCCACCATACGACTGGAGAACACCGATAATAGGATAACTCAGGAATGGGACCCTACCGGAACTCAAAGTCGAATGCGTCAAAATCAAATGACAAGCTGCAAGATATTTCCTAGTCGATGAAAACCTCTATCGACTATCCTTCAGGGGACCATTGCTAAGATTTCTTGGGTGGCCCGAAGCAAAGATCGCTTTAGAGGAACTCCACGAAGGCACTTGCGGATCACACTCGGGGGGCAGAAGCCTTGCCCTAAGAACACAGAGAGCAGGATACTATTGGCCAATGCTAGCTTACGATGCAAAACTTTACGCATGTAATCGTAAGCAATGCCAGATACATGCCCAAGTGTCTAAGCTCCCTCCCGAGAATCTGAAGCCAATAGGTGCATCATGGCCTTTCGCGAATTGGGGGCATGGATATAGTTGGAAAATTCTTTATGGCGCCTTCACAGAAAGTTTTTCTGCTCGTGATGACGGATTACTTCACCAAATGGGTGGAAGCAGAAGCTCTGAGCCAAATCACAGACGTCCATATATGGAATTTCCTTTGGAAGAGAATCATTTACTACTTTGGAGTGCCCCACGAGATTGTCACGGACATCATGCCCCAATTTATAAGCAATGTTTTCAAGGAGTTCTGTGAGACGTAGGAGATTAAACTCAGCTTTGCCACACCCTGTCATCTACAGTCAAATGGCCAAGAAGAATCAACTAATAAGACAATCGTCAACATGCTGAAGAAAATCTAAATGCGAAAAAGGATTGTGGGTCGATGAACTCCCTGGTGTACTATGGGCATACCGAACGACCACCAAGTTTGCCACCGGTGAAACCCCCTATTCCATGGTCTACGGCACAGTGGCAGTTATTTCCATAGAGATAAGCGTAAAAACAGCCAGAACTATCTGCCACGACGAGGAAGCTAACGAAGACTTGATGCCCTTAAACCTAGACTTAATCGAGGAAAAGATGGATGTTGCGATGGTGCGAAACTGGTGTTACCAACAAAAAGTAGCCAAAAACTACAATAGAAAGGTCAGAACGCGAACTTTCCAAAAAGGAGGTTGGGTCTTGAGATGAGTATTTGACAACACCAAGGACAAAGTCGTTGGAAAGCTAGCCCTAACCTGGGAAATACCTTACAAGATCATAGAGGTACGAAATGCCGGAGTTTACAGACTACAAGACAGACATAGGAGAGACCAACTAAACAGTTGGAACGCCCTACACCTCAAAAAGTACCACTTTTAGGTAAGAAGCCTTAGCGTAAGCCTTGGTACTCTTTCTCAGCTTTGAGATGGCCATCGTTTTTCTAAAATTAAATTATGTAATAAAAGCTCATGCTTATTCTTTTATAAAAGAAATTGCGGATCTTGAAATAAATTTTTGAAAGAAACGAAAAATGATATCCTTTGGAGAAAAAGATATACACTATCTTTAAAAAAACTCCTTAGGGATCGACTAAGGCCTTATGCCCACTAAGACTTTATGTCCACTAAGGCCTTGTACCTACTAAGGCTTTATGCTTAGTAAGGCCTTATGCCCACTAAGGCTGTAAGCCCACCAAAAAATCCATACAATGCGGACTAGCTCCTAACTATGGTCCATCTAATGCGGACGGACTCCTAAAAGCCATGGTCAAAACGCCATGGCGAAATGCGGACGAGCTCGTAGTGATGGTAGATGCAATGCATCAAAACTATGAGTTAGCAAACTAATGGAACATGTGCACCCCTGTCCATCCTAGTACGCGGCTCATAGAAAAACTTAAAATAGGTCGGTTACAATAAAGATAGCAAAAACCTAGACACAAAGTGTCAAAAAGGCTATGCGCCCAGAGACTAAATGTCCAAACAGGCAGGTGTGCCTAGAGGCCTAGTGCCCACTGAGTTCACATAACTAACCAAAGGCTAGTACCGCTGATCACGGATGCTAGCCTAGGGACCATGAGTCCAAATAACGCAGGTGTGCCAAGAGGCCTTGTGCCAACCGAGTGCACGATAGCTCATATTTAACTAACGCTTATGATTGTCTATATGTCTTTGTTGCAGAGAACAAGCTAAAGAGTTTGCGTACTCCAAAGGAAGGAAAAAGATTTATCATATTGACAACAAAGAAATAAAGAGTTGTAAGCCACACGACCATGACTTCAAAAAAAAAAGGGGAAAGCAAAACGAGTTCGACTTCGGGGGTCTCACCAAAGGGACCAGCTCCAGTTTTCCTATTAGAAAGCATGAACATCAGGATTACAAAGTAATCATGAGGAGCCACTCCAACCTCCTTGGCCCACTGAGAAGTCTCTCGTTGGTAAGTAGCCTCAATCTTCTCTAGGCCCCACCTCAGATGTGACCTAGGAGTAGGTCTCTGGCCATCTCCCAACGAGCGATGCCGTGAGCACTTTCATAAGATGAGGTCATCTGCCTCTCCAGAGACGAAACCTGCTGATAGTGCTCGGAAACCTCATTTTGCTTCGCAGCCAGAAGCTTCTCTGCATACTCAGCGCTGAGTTTGGCGTCACCAAGGCTCTTGATTGCATCTGCAACCTTCCTACGCTCCTTGGCCACCTCATGCTCCAAGGCACTTAGCTTGGAATCCGGCTCAGAAACATGAAGTGGGCCCCTAGCGCTCTACCCCTCCTGAACAAAGATGGTTGCCGCTAGCTGCAAATAGGCAATCAGAGACAAAATTCATGACTACTAAGGCTACAATATGGACAGAAAGGAGACAAACCTGCATGAGGTCAAAATAAAGGTCCCGAGAAGAACGGTGTTGTTCTTCTATCATACCCAAGAGATCGTATGAGCAAAACTCCTCTCGGAGCATCTCCCCTTCCAACAGGCCAACCATGGGGTCAACCCTAGGTCTTTTGAGAGTCAGAAGCGGAAGAGTCTCAGCCCCTCTCAGAGCACCAGAGCCATAAGACTGAGGAACGTTAGCGCCAGGGGATACAAGTCCATGATGTGTAGCCCTAGCTGCAAGGGCTTTGGATAGAGCAGAAGATGGAGAGGCCCTAGATGAATTTTTTTGTCCATAACTGCTACTCAAGAAATCCGCAATGTCCAGAAATCAGCGATTGGCGATTCTACACTAAACGGAATAGTAATCAAAAGACGAAAACTTACCAGAATTAGAAAATCGTCGGTAGCGTGAAGGAAGTAGTGAAGAAGAGAGAGACGTGATGTGACAAGAGCAATGGTAGAGAATGACGAAGACTCTTTGCTTTCTCGCCTATTTAACCCTAGTGATAATGGGTCGAAGACAAAAAAAAGCCCAAATCACGCCACAAAGTTCAAGCCCAAGAGTTCATCTAGAAGATGCGGCCCGCCAAAGCTAATAAGACTCACCAAAGATGAAGCCATAACAACGAGAACTTGCGACCAACAAGAGCCATGGTTGGAGCTACACTCTTATTTTTTCATTTTTTTTTACAAATTTCGTCCTCAACTAAGGTAAAAACCGAAATCTCTTAAGAAAGGATCTACTCTTCAAATTCCACACGTGGAAAATGAAGAGTGGGGGGGGGCAACTGTTGGGAGGTAATTTTATTCCCTTAGTATATGTCCATAACTAGACTAAGGAGACATAAGCAAACTCCCTAGTTGAATGTGTAAACCAAGGCCATAGCCGAGGACACGCCGCCAAGCCGAGGTCATAGCCGAGGTAGGCGAGTATCCCCCTTAGCCGATTTAAATATTAAGAGATAAGAACAAATACCTTAATGAATTAGGGAAATATTCCTTATTGTATAGATAGATTGGAATATAGAAGTTATCCATAAAGAAATATGGGAATACGCTTATTCGAAAACTATAAATACAAAGGGGAAAAGCCTAGTTCAGGGATTAGAGACCTTTGACACAAACACCATATTGTAATCGATCTCTTATTCATAAATAAAGAAGAATCATGTTTTACATCTCTTCGCCTCATTTCTCAAAAACCTTCGATCTCTCTTGTTCTTGTACTACTCCATCGAGAATCACCAAAAAAACCCAGCCACTAAGTATATAATTTAGCAGGGAATACAAAGGATGATGGAAATCGTGAGAATATATTTATCCACATGCATTTTTTTATTTTGCATTAAAAATTATTTTTATTATTTTAGTTTTATTTTATTATCATATTTCCCTTGTATTTTTACATTACATGTTATTCTGCGGTAATATTTTTATTTAATGAATTGGTTTACAATTTATTTAGTTTTAAATTTTTGATAAAAACTAAGTTAATTTTGCAAGAATTTCTAAATACTATGATGATTATAAGTGTTAGGAGTAATTTTATTCCCTCAAAATCCGGCCATAGCTAGACCAAGAAGACATAAACAAACTCCCTAGTTAAACGTGTGAACCAAGGCCATAGCCAAGGACACCACCGCCAAGCCGAAGTCACAGCCGAGGTAGGGCGGATATCCCCCTAAGTCGATATAAATCTCAAGAGATAAAGACAAATACCTTAATGAATTAAGGAAAATATTCCTTATTGTATCGATAGACTCGAATATAGAAGTTATCCATAAAGAAATATGGAAATACTCTGATTTGATAACTATAAATATAAAGGGAAGAACCCTAGTTCAAGGATCTCAAACTTTACACCAACACACACATTGTAATCGATCTCTTTTATACCTTAATAAAGAAGAATCATTGTACAAGATTTTGCTCCATCTTTCTAAACATTTGTTCTTGTACTTCTCCATCAAGAATCACCAAAAAAAACCCAAACAGTTTGACACTAGAAGATGGGTGAGATTTCAACAAAAACAAAAGAGCAAAGATGAGCGAATCTAACAGCTCCTACGATCCATAAAGTAGCAAAAACCTCGAATCCACGTCCGAGGAAGTAGCTACAACTCAACTCGAGGAGGAAACACCCGAGACAGTCAATGATGCGGCGATCGCGGCAAAGCTTCAAGAGTATGAACTGATCGCGGAAGACGAGAACGCGATTCTCAAAACCTCGATAGCAGAAATAGATGCTCATACACCCGACGTTGATGGCGAGGACGACGGAAGGAGTGCTAGGTTCAAAAGAAAAGTCTCATCAATGCAATCATTGGGAGAAACGCCAATGAAGGTCGTCAAGGAGACTAGGACGCATCATACTCCAAGCTTAGGGCTGACCCGAACCCTTAAATCTCACCATCACAGCGGCCCTAGCAAACCCTACGAGGAAAATTCTAACGAGGCCCTTGGTGTAGAAGCCATGTTAACGGGAAGGCTAGAAGCCATGGAGAATATGATATAGCGTCTGCCGGTAGTAGCTCCATCGATAATCAAGAGCACTTCCAACTTCTACGCGAACACACCCTTCATCGACGCTATCGCCTTTAGCAAAGTCCCTAAAAGATTCGCTTGGCCAGTCATGACTCTACATGGTGGGACCACTGATCCAAATACCCACATCTCGCAGTATCGCCAACGTATGCTCACCGCCCCAATCAGCTATGAATACTTGGAAGTCTGCATGTGCAAAGGATTTGGAGCAACCCTCACAGGCTCAACGTTACTGTCGTACTCCAACCTAGCCAACGACTCCATCAACTCCTTCACCATGCTAACAGACCGCTTTATCGAGCAGTTCATTAGCAGCCAAATTTTAAGATACTCCTCTGACGATTTTTATTGAATCAAGCAACACCCAGACGAGAGCTTGAGGGAGTATCTCCACCGATTTAACAGGGAGAAATTGTCGGTTCCTAACTACGTCACCTCCATGGCCATCTTAGCCTTTAGACAAGGAGTGCTGAATGACGGTGACTTTTACAAAAACCTCACCAAATATCCCTGCCACACTATGGATGATGTACTCTCCAAAGCCTGGGCTTAAATTAAATGGGAGGAGGACCCAACCTATCAGGCCCAACTGGCGCACAAAAACCATCCCAAAGCACATGGTCACTCTAGGACCCATAGAGATGATAAGTCCAACGCTAAGTTTGGTCCTGAAATCTCCGCGAAGGGTGGTTCCAAATGATGACCGAAGTTTCTAGCAAAAGAAGAGCACGAGAAGTATGTGCCCATGACCAGGTCTGACATGTCAAACATGATGATATCCCTAACTGAAATAGTGACCAAGCTGGGACTTTTGATAGGAAAGGTCAAGTGGCCAGTCAAAATGCGGGCCCCCCCAAGTGGTGCGATTTTCACCAGGACCACGGTCAGCTAATGGAGAATTGCTTCCAGCTAAGGCTCAAAGTGAATGAGTTTCTTAGGTAGGGATACCTACGAGAGTTCTTCTCGGATAGAGCAAAGGCGCTCATTCACGAACAGACCAAGAATGACATCCCCATGGGGCCAAGGCCTGATTTGCCAAGGCAAGGTCATCAACTTCATCACTGGGGGGTCAGAGGTAAGCGGTGTGACAATCTCTGCTACCAAGAGAAGCACTTGCGCTGCCAAAGTCCTCAACGGAGTAGATGCCATCGCAATTAGTAAAGAACACGAAGATGGTCCTTGCGTAATAAGCTTCACCACCAATATCGAAGAAGAAGTGATAACTTCGCTCCATGATGCCCTAGTGATATCGTTAAAAGTTGCGAACTGCCTCATGAGGCGTATCCTTATCGAAAATGGTATCTCAACTAATATAATCTTCATCAACGCCTTTGAAGGCTTAGAACTAGACGAAGAAGAGATCACCAGAAAGTCTACTTCTCTAGTCGGATTCAGTGGCAAAGTGAAGCAGGCCACCAGAGAAGTAACCCTACAAGTATACGTCGGAGGTATCAATCAAAGGACTAAGTTCCTCATTATGGATTGCTCTCGACATACAACATAATAATGGGGAATCCCTGGATACATGATATGAAGACCGTTCCATCGACTCTACATCAGTCCTTAAAATTTCCAACACCTTTGGGAATAAGAGAGATCAGAAACGGGCCCGCTCATGCTACCATACGACCCTCAGATCCATCGCTCCAAAGCCCCGCTCAATGGTCGCAACCATAGAGATCTCTGTCGAGCCATTGCATAAAGAATGCAACCCTCGAAGAACAATTCTGCATACTGGGCAAGGGGGCAAGGTCACAGGCAAGAGGCGAGACTGAAGGGAGCACGTGGATCAATCAAGGTAAGCAAACCCCTAGACCATGGCGCCCAATAAACCATGGGGCCATGGTTGGGGAGATTTTGATTTTGGTTTTTTCCATATTTAACCGTCCATGATGCAGGGCCAAGTCTAGAATAAAAAATTGATTTTTAATGAAAGAGAGATTTATCACCTAGCGATTCTTTTTAAACAAAAGCCGGTATAAATTAAACGCCTCCGAAAATGACTAGACTGAGCCTAAATGCTATGGACTGGGTTGACCACGAAAACCTAGGTTATTAATAACTAAGGATAATTGACCAATCTAAACAGAGAAAGCCGCAAGCATATACAATGCATGCGACTTCCTTTTTTTTATGGGGGGGGGGGAGGGAAATAGGGTACAATCCTAGACCCGCCAAGGCCTTTTGCATAGAAAAAAATCCATTTAATGCGGACAGGTTCCTAAAAACCATGTGTGAAAAGCCATGGTGAAATGCGGACATGCTCCTAACTATGGTCCATCTAATGCGGACGGACTTCTAAAAACCATGGTTGAAAAGTCATGGCGAAATGCAGACAGGCTCCTAATGGTGGTAGATGCAAAACATCAAAACTATGATTAGCAAAAATAATGGAACATGTGCATCCGTGTCCATCCTAGTACGCGACTCATAGAAAAACTTAAAACCGGTCGGTCACAATAAAACTAGCAAAAACTCTAACAGAAAGTGTCAATAAGGCTTCGCGCCTAGGGACTAAATGTCCAAACAGGTAGGTGTGCCCAGAGGCAGGTGTGCCCACCAAGTTCGAACAACTCACTAAGGCCTTGTGCCCACTAAGGCTATATGTCCACTAAGGCCTTGTGCCCACTAAGGCTTTATGCACACTAAAGCCTTGTGCCCACATATCTATTTAATAAAACCTGATAAAATCGAGCCTAAGGCTTGAAAAATAAGCTTTTATGAATTCGGGACTCATAAAACGTAAAATTGGCAAGACCTTGTCTCACATAACCAGACTTTCACAGTCTGACAGATATGAACCCATGGTTCACCAAGGCTAGATGCCCCACAGTTAAACTTTGTTATGACAACCATGGACCCCCTGGTTCTCTAAGGCCATGTGCCCCCGGGCTTAGATACCAAAACTGAAAGTTTGTAAATCTAATGACCCAGAGACCATAGTCCACTAGGGCCATGTGCCCCACGCTCCCTAAAAAAGGGATTCAACAACGAAAAGAGCTTGAATATACCAAAGCAATGGATCTCTAGGCCCTAGCAGCGCGGCCAGAACCAGTGGCTAAAGAGTACTTCAACATTTCAAGGCCGAAAGCCCCAAAAAGTCTGAATGTCATGCCAAAAAAGAAAGAAAGCCAAAGAACTCAGAAGAGAACATGAGAAGCTAGCTAAGCAAAGATCTACCATGAGCACGACAGGATCAGACATCTAAAAAATGGACTCGGATTCCTACACCTTCATAAAGAAGTTTGGAGATAATGCAGCGCAAACCCATCTGTTACAAAGCCAGCTGCTGCGGTTCACCAAGATTTCAATATTGATTCGGCGTCTGCTCGATAGATTGTGTCTACCAAGATAATAGACTAAGAAGATGATCGAGCAATAAAGAGGTCGAATGAGTGAAAAGCAGTAAGAAGAAGCCAAACAGAGAATAGGATAAAAGCCCTAACGGCCTATCAAGATTGAAAATTAATGTCTCAAAGACATAAAGAGTTTCGAGGCCAAGTAGCCTAAGAACGAGCTCGACGACACAAAGACCCAAAAGAAGCCAGCACCCGCGAAGGCATTCACACGGGGCAAAACATGGCGCTGGTCAAAACCAATGCAAACAAGTTAAGGCAGCAATTGTTGACTTTCATGGCCCATCAATGAGAAGCCATCAGAAGTATCAGAACTATTGCCACTTGAAGAATTAACAAGGTTCGCCATGGCCTCCACTAATGTGAATAATATCCATGCGATGAGGTGTTAATATGATCCCCTTAACCATGAGGGAAGGGTCATTTAATGAAGTATATATATCCCGAATTTGAAAGCGTTGGCTACCTCAGAAGTCAGTTCAAATTCCCATGACCCAGGGCCAATACTAAGGAAAGAGATGGACCAAAGGGGTAAAAGCCAAATTAGATGCGATAGAAGGCCATGGCGGCAAGTTTTAAGAATAAATAAATGAAAGGCAAAGGAATCTGTGAATTTTATTACATCATCAGAAAAGTTCTTACAAGGGAACGATGACAAGTCAAATATTACAAAGCATCTTCTCAGAAGAAAGAAAGCTACTACATTGGGTTTCATTAATACATCTCGAACGACTAAGCTAAGGTGAGAAGCCATGCAATGCCCTGGAGGACTTCTGGTGAAACTAAGGACTCTCCTCCTTGGACCCAGAGTGCCTATCTACAGAAGTCAGTTCCACACCAGGAGTAACACCAAGTATCCCCATGGTAGATAAGATCAGACCAGAATATAAACACCAGGGTCGAGGATGGGGAAGAAGCGCCTAAGGGGGGACTCACCCACAACCTGGAGAAGACTCGATTCCTTCTATTTTCATGGTGGCGATAGACTTCGTGGAGTCCAAGGGGACTCAAGCCCATCCATTGTGGTTGTTATGGCCACGATGGCCTAACACGGCCTGGCGACCATACTAAGGGTTCCTCCGTCTTCTGACCATGATTTTTTGGTTCTGATGCGGCTCATCTTCAGTCTTAAGAGTTGTCTTCACTCCATTAATCCTCGTTATGGACAACCTTAGCAGTGTTAAAGTCGAAGTAAACGCCAAGAGTGTCCAGTACGACAGGAGGAGATCACCAAGGTGGAATTCCATTTGGATAGCCGTGGCGGTGGCTGAGGCAATGGCCCACCATCGCTGCCTACCTCGATGGTACATCTCGAAGGCTGTCACTCCATCATCACAGGCGTTGCGCACCCTCAGACCAGGTTCGAAGCACCATGGAGAGATCGACGAGAAGCGATGGCCTCGACTCCTTATCCCAACAAGATCTCCGACCCTAGATGACGAAGGAAATCCAAGGGCGACCCCTGAATTTGGAGAAGTCCAAGAGACTCCTAAGCGATTCTGAAGTCGATCCTTTGACGATTTCATCTCGAACCTATAAGCCAGAAGGAGAGAAATTCAGGTTGCATGTCCAAAAACACGAATGATGGATCGCTGAAAGCTGTATTTTAGCGATTTCTCCAAGTCCGTTGAAAGGATCAGGCTACTAAAGCGCGATGATTCGATACAAAGATCAGAGAAAAGTTACCTTAGTACCAGAAGTTGAAGCAAAAGAGACGCGAACGACAGGAACAGTTAGAGATCTGCAAGATCGGAAGAGAAATGGTTAGAACCTGCTCAAAGATCCCTAGAAAAGACCATCAACGGCGGAACCCTAAGTCAAAATCGAAGATCTACTGCCATCGCATCAACGCAATCATTACTAAGGGTAAAATAAAGTGAGATCTACCGGAAGTATGGCGACTTTCCGGGAGAAACTAATGAAATCCTGACAAGCTTATTTCTCAGACAACAAGCAAACCGAGCAAGCTGCCTGGAAAACAGATTTGACGTAGGAGCACTCCGAGGAGCATATATCACCAACCAAAGAGAATTAGGTAACAAGCTTAATTGTTCTGGAAACCTTACTCTTCAGAGCATATTTAGAAACTGGACTCATCACAACGACATTAAAGGCATGGGAGTTACAGAGCTTACAATCTGGGTGAATCAGGATTTGTGCAGAACAGACATATCCTCACTCCGAAGGGTATTCCGACCAAACCAGAAGGTTTCAGGCTATGATTCAAAATGTTTTAGATTCTCAAGCTATCAAGGGATCAAGAAAAAGTGGAATCACTTGAAAATACGCTGGAAAGAATTAGTTATGAATTTTCAAAGTCAGCAGACTTTCAGCTTGTCTATCAAGCCGGATCGTGTGAATTCAAGCTCAAATCATCCATGTAAGGGAAATTCGACCAGACCATTATCATATTGTTTCTGACTCGTTCTCATCAAGAAAACCAAGTAACTAAAGAAGCAAACCAAGAGGATTCGACCAAGATGTTAATTGCTCGGTTTTCAGCATTCGGTTTCAGCATTGGTTTTTAGATTCAGATTTTTAAATTATTTCTGGTTTAATTATTTCGATATATTTGGTTAGTTTTGGGTTAGGATTCTCGAGGAAACCCTTAGTAGAATAGGTTAAATACTTTGTTACGCAGACATGTTTTAGATCATCGAAGTTTTTATTAATCAAAAGAGAAGTTTTCTCTCTATCTTTTTCGTGAATTGAGTGTGTCACATCTCTCTTCACAATCTTCTGGTGTGTATATCCAGAAGACTCACCTTGCTACAGAGTTCATTCTCTA